>JAJMCJ010000056.1:0-48411 GCA_030572875.1 Wickerhamomyces kurtzmanii | reverse complement strand
AAGACGGCCTGGCATCTTAAAAATCATTTCAGATTGTACAGAAAACCATTCAGATTCTGTACATTTCAACTGATTAAGTTCTTTCATATTTCAAATCAACCTCTTATCGTCAATTGTGAAAAACTCAAGAATATTTTAAGGAATTGAAAACGACAGGGAAGGTTAGTCTTTTATACAATTTTCTGCCGACTACAAATGCAGGAACCTCTTTACTAAACAATTTTAATG
Organism: Wickerhamomyces kurtzmanii; assembly: GCA_030572875.1. Lineage (NCBI taxonomy): Eukaryota > Fungi > Ascomycota > Saccharomycetes > Phaffomycetales > Wickerhamomycetaceae > Wickerhamomyces > Wickerhamomyces kurtzmanii. Next base: position 48,183 of record JAJMCJ010000056.1, on the reverse strand, counting down.
TCTTGCAATCCCGTTACTTACAATAGTTCAGTATCAATTGCTGAAGGTAGCTCTGCTGCTGAAGAGAATCCAAAACAGAAACAGAAATGAGTACTATTTTATTGATCTTATGGTTTCGAATATGGATCACTTACAGGATTGAGGAATTTAGACGATCTAGTATGGTTATTTAGTAAATACATTCGAGTGTAAATAGAGCGAAATACACAAGCGGAAGAAGATTCTGTCATACTGAGCATAGCACCTCCTGGCCAGTTACTGAACTGACTATCCAGGTTTATTTGATTATCTCACACTTGAATGACAGCATTTCTTGGTTGCACCTTGTCGTTTCAAATACCAATGTTTTGCTTCGTAGATTCTTTGTCTTCAGCGCACTTGAAAACTCTGCGAATAAAGAAAAGTCATAGTCAAAACCAAATTGTAAGTTCACAACGAGTCCCAGTGTACAGGCGAATCAAGCATAATTGATTGGTATTACTGAACCCTGCCTGGCTTCTCGTTTTCCTGCCTGGCTTATATAATGTACTCCGAAAACTCCCGTTATCGGGTTAGCAAAGGTTTTTGCAGGCTCCAAAGAGTTCGTTATCTGCTAGACTCGATTTAGAATCTTGATTCTGTTTAGCTTGCCTAAAAATATCAATGAGGCAAGTGAATTCTTTTTCTTTGGTGACTCTACGACGGAATTTATAGTTGTTCTGATCCTCTTTGTTGAACTTTTTTATTTAGTTTTCAGAGCAGCCATACCTATAATTCGAAAATCAACAAAATGTCAAGACCGCTATTAAACAGAAATGCTATCGTCACTGGTGCTTCTAGAGGTATTGGAGCAGGTATCGCCTACGAGCTTGCCAAGAGAGGAGCTAATGTTATTATAACATACCAAAACTCAGCTGCAAAAGCTGAAGATCTAGCTAAAAAACTCGAAGATGAATTTTCAGTCAAAGCTGTTGCAATCAAATCCGATGCTACAAAATACGAAGCACCAGCCGAACTAATTGCTGAAGTTATGAAAATATACGACACCGTGGATATTTTAGTTAATAACGCAGGAACTGATGATGACTGTTTGATTCAAGATATGACGTCTGAAGGTTTTCACAATATTCTCCAAGTCAACACCGTGTATCCAACTGTTTTGGTCAAGGAATGTATTCCTTATTTTGGTAAAAAACCCAGAATTATCAGCACCTCAAGTATTTTGGCAAGACAAGCTGTTGCTTACAGTATATACTATTCTGCATCCAAAGCTGCGCTGGAATCTGTTACAAAAGTCATTGCAGTCGAGCTTGGTCAGAAACATGAATTGACAGCAAATTGTGTTAATCCTGGAGCTACCGCAACCGACATGTGGTTCAACACCGACCCAGAAGTTCTCAAGGAGTTTGAAGAGCAGATAGCCAAAACTCCTGCTGCTCCAAGAATTGGTACACCAGAGGATATCGCATTAATTGTTGCATTTTTGGCTGATGAAAGTTCTAGATGGGTAACTGGTTCCACAATCTGTGCCAACGGTGGTGCTCAATTTGTTTGATTTGTACAGAACCCTGATTTCACGTCTAAATAAAAGAAGATTGTTACTTTAAGCAAGCATGTGAGAGACTGTTTTCAATCAACCTTTAGTAGAACCGCTCGCCTCCAGTAATAGTCATTGAGTAGGTCATATATGTTCATCTTTGTAGATCCCAATATTTCGGGAGTTTTACCAGCTATTTTGAAATAGCGATAATTTGATCAAATCCTGTTTAGACGTTTTCACTCTCTGGCTAGTATATTTTAAGGTTTTATAAACTAATGACTACAACAAAATCATAAAGGAGTTCTTTATTTGTGCAAAACAAAAGTAAGGCTAGTTTCAATTAACAAATCAGTAGAATACAAAACTATCATTGAGAGTTGTAGTGAAGTGATTCTTGTTCCTTTGAAATAATCTGTAGATTCTTTAACTCCAAAAGCTGGTTGAAGAACATACTTTAGAGGACACAGCTGTGGGATGTCTGAATTATAACTTTACGCTTTTTAAAGATATGTGTATCTGCTAACCCAGGTGTCTAATATTAGATCATCCAATTGGTAAATATAAATTAACCCTGGTTATATACCTAGATATACAGCTATCTACACGTAAGAGGTTCTCTTCAGTCAAGCCTAATTCGTTGAATTTGTACATAGAGAGTGAGTGTATGTCACAAAACACAACAGAACAAAAGTTCGGAGAAATGAATTCAGAATATTGATCAGGTTAATTGAAGATACATTTTTCTCAGTACTGTATCGTGAAGCTATAACAGTTACTGGTGATTTGCTCCCGCCTTGAATTCACAATGAATCTGAAAAAATAATGCTTTCTAGAAATTTCAAACAGCCGATTCATTCTTCTGAAACCAAGACAATGTTATACAAAATCATGGATATGAGTATACACGCATTCTAGTTCAATAGATCAAATACCATCGAATTTTTGTTTGCTTTTTACGTAGCCAGTATGCCTCTGCATTAGTTGGTTGCACTTGGTGTTTGAGATAATTACAACACAGTGATAAGAGCTACTTAACCAATTGCCTTCAAAGATCTGTGATTTGAAACTTGGCCTGCAAATCTTCTCTGATCATTAGTCGGCTCCTAAAGCGAAAGGCCTCAATTGCATCTACATTTCATTCACTGTCTAATCAAATGAAATGTGACAGATAAGAATTATTGTATAACTTGTTACCCTATCATTAATTAAATTATGATGCCCTGTCCTGCGGTTTTGATGCAAGTTTTCATCGTTTCGTTTTAGAATTCCTCCGTTACGAATCAGGAATGATTCGAAATTTTAACTAAATGTAATAATAATATCTGCGATCAAATGAAATATTGTTGATTGATAACATTAAAATATTTCTATTTGTGTGGGACAACGAAAAATGGTTATGTGTATTTAAAGATCTAGAATCCGTCTCTGCACAATTAATATCATAGTGGTTCAAAAGATCAACAATAATGTCAGCCTCCAAATCGAGTATAATTGATTCAATCAACTCGACTAAAAAGAACTTTGACGTTGGTGTTATTGAGTTTCAAGATGTTGAAGTAGCAGATGTATATAACAAAGACGAGGAAGTCCAATTAGACAAGAGATTCAATCTCTGGAGTGTCGTTGGTATGGTGTATTCCTCATTTGCTACTCCAATTGCCTTAGGGACATACTTGTCTCTAGTCGTTGGAGTTGGAGGTGCGCCATTTTTTTTCTATACCTTCCTCTTAACATCATCAATGTCTTTGATCACAGCATTTTCTATTGCCGAAATAGCTTCTGAGTATCCCCATACGTCGGCCCAAATCTTTTGGACTACATCAACTGCTCCTGATAGATTTTCCAGATTCTTGAGTTATCTCGCTGGAATTTTTTCGCGCGCATGCTACATCTTTGGATCTTGTGCAACAGCCTATTTCAATGCAACTTTAGTGATTGCTTTTGTGGAACTTTGCCGTCCTAGCTATGTTGCTCAAACATGGCACACTTATTTGGTCTTTTTAGCTTCCTGTCTTTTTGGATTTCTTGGTAATGTTTTTACTGCTAGATTCATTCCACTGCTTTCACATTTTTTGAACGGTCTCATAAATGGTGGGGCCCTTTTTATTTTTATTGCTTTGCTTTCAAGAGCTCACCCAAAACAATCGGCCGAATTTGTATTCAAGGATATTGTGAATCTTACTGGCTGGAACTCTAACGGAGTTGTTTTCTTTATTAGTATGTCGCCAGGTATAACTGCAGTAGCGTTATTTGATGGTGCATGCCATATGACAGATGAAGTTCCAAATCCAAGAAAGAATATTCCTTTGGTTATATGTTACAGTTATGTTGGTGCAGTGATTTTTGGTATTATTTCAATCATTATCTATATGTTCTGTATTGTCAATGTTGATAACATCATGGCACCAGTCGGTGGTCAACCAATATTCCAATTGTTTTATGACTCGTACAATTCTATGGCTCTGACTTCAATTTCATGCGTCATTGTTATTGGTGTCTTTACAGGAGCGTTGGTTACTGTTTTTGCTTCCAGTAGTCGTTTGATCGGGTCATTTGCTAAGTCAAATGGTATTCCATATGGAAAGTATTTTAGTGCTGTCAGTGCAAAATATCAAACTCAAATTTATTCTGTGACTCTGGATACTCTTTTATGTGCAGTTATTGGTGCTTTAATGTTTGCTTCAAGTGTCGCTATAAATGCGGTTGCCAGTTCTTACACTAGTTGCATGTTCTTCTCGTATTTAATTCCATTTGTCTGCCTGGTGATGAAAAAAGACAGATTTGGTCCTGATTCCAAACGCTACTTTTCATTGGGTAGATTCGGCAAACCAATGAATATCATCTGTATTATATGGTTCGTATTTGCAGTGATTTGGCTGAATTTTCCTTTATATCTCCCTGCTACCCCTAATACAATGAACTATACTGCTGCTTCCTTAGGTGCTGTTTTTCTTTTTGGTGCTATTAATTGGTATGCTTTTGCTCGCAAAAATTTTACCGTTGTCAAAAAAATTAGCGATTGATTCATTTTATTGGTTATATATGGATTTGCAGCAAATTTAGAAATATTGTTAGTATAATAAATTGCTTTTTAGTTGTTCTTTATGAATGAAATTTCTTCAAAGTATTTTCTTAGAGTTCTAGAATACTTATTGTACCATACCATATAGTTTAGTAATTGGAGTGCGTTTAAACATATGGTGATAAACGATAATTTGTATGTTCAAAAGAGGCCCACTAGTAAGGTAGGAACTGCCGCATGCTTATGCTGTCATATAGTACCTGTCTAGGATGTACGATTCAAAATAACTAAGGATGAAATGATTCGAACTACAATTTTTCCGTCTGATCGTTTAAATTTTGTCTTGAAAAACATGGTAGGATTGGATCTATTTCTTCAACCACACTGGTGCTTACGTTTTTCATCTGTGAATTTTTATGTAAGTACTTATGGCACTTTTCAGATTATAGACCGTAACGCGAAGTAAATATCTTTTCAACTATAGGAATTCTCCCACTGATTTCACCTGTTTTGGTTTCCCTTCCTGGAATCTCAGTTCACATACAGATTGTTTTACTAATAAAAAAACTACGATTACTAAGATAGAGAAATGATTGTATGTAAAGCGGTCAGAATTGACAGAGGTCTCGATATTATCTGCAGTATACCAACTGCCTTGATTAACTTTTATACATTTAAATAAGCATGGTTATCCAATAGAATAATTCTAATATTGGTAATCATATATAGCATTATTCTATTCTAAAATAGCCTGAACTTGAATTTCTATAATAGCTCCATCGGATAGCCCTTTAACTAAAACCGCAGCCCAGGCAGGTCTGTTGTCACCAATGTAGTGTTTGAAAGCTTTGTCAATGGCTTCCATGTATTCATCTCCAAAGCTGATATGGTATAAAGTAAAGCTAAAAACCGATTTCCATCCGTCTTTAACACCTGCAGCTTTAAGTGAAGTTTCAATGTTTTTGAAACTATTGAAAGTTTGCTCCTCGGTGGATTTTGGATACGTCATATCCTCATCAAAACCAGTATGACCTGAAGAATAAACAATAGTTTTATTCTTTGGTACAATAACAGTCTGCGAAATGTTATAGGTTTTAGAAACCTTTTCCATTAAACCTGGAGCATTGATACATTTGATGCCTAAATCTGTAAGAGTAGTATTTTTGTATTCCATTGTTAATATTTCTCGCTTTTTAAATCAACTTTTGAGTTGGAAGTTTTGCTGATAGGTCCAGAAAACCAAAACTTCAGATTATTGGGTTATTCAAGACATATATATATATATAAACATATTCACACTGCTCGAACATTAATTACTAATCTCTATTATACTAATCTCGCTTTGAATTGCAACTTTTTCGAGAATCAGATAGAAGTATTTTTCCGCACAAAGTATCTCAATATTATCTCGGTTCTTATCCACAATCATTTAACTCCTGTAGTTGGCTCACGACGACTGCAATATTTTCATTGGATCAGTAGCTTAACCGATAGGCATTGATAATTGTACATGGGTACGTGAAAAAATCAGAAAAGTCGCTGAAGGTCTTACCAAGTCTGAGATAGCTCCCTCGCTGAGGCAGTCAAATTCAAGCCAGCTTTGAGTCATTGTGTTCTGTAACTAATTTTTGTAAACTTATTTGCCTGGTATAACTACGTAGGTCTATATGCATATACAGGATCATATACCGGTACTGAGAATCGTACTTATATACAACGTAAAATATTTTTTATAGCATGTAACTATAATGAACGGGGTTACTGCTTTCTATGGTATGTCCGAGTTCCTAGCGACTTTCATGATAAAACGAGAATATTTTTGGCTCACAAATACATCACTATTCATTCGCTATACACACTGTTGTTCGGTTGGGTTACTTATATAAACAAAAGAAAAAACCAAATAACTGACTGTTTAATTCGACAAAGTTGATGGTATATCTTGTGATCTAGGGGCATTGTCTTAGACAGTGTTATATCTAATAAGGTGATTGTAGCTCTTCAGCTTTCGATATCTCTTCTCAATTCTCAAAAGACTTCCAGACTTCCATTCCACTGAGAGCAAATTGAACATTCATAATCAAGACTTGAAGTCTGCAATCAAGAAAAGAAGTATTGCTTGAACCAGGTTGAAAATAGTGTGTATTGCTCAAAATAAACTTATGAAAAAGCTCTTTTTATCTTTTCGTTTTCAAATTCTGTTTTTTTCAAACCAATATTTTTTTCAAGTAACATCTGATCTTATGATCTACTGGGGAAATGATAAGGTAAATTTACGTTTTGTTAGATTTAATTTAAATACTATGGAAATCTCAAAAAATATGGATCTCTATTTTTTTGGAGTTCCTTAGTACCCACCGAGCAAGCTTGTTACATATATTCAAATATCGCTAAATCAAAATGGTTGAAGCCACTTCTTACTATACTCCTAACACACAATCTCTTAAAGAACTCAAAACTTTTGAAAAAGACGGTGTCAAATACTGTAAAGTCCCAAATGTCGATGACAAAAGAGTGTTAAAGGTTACCAAAGAAGACCTAATGGTTTATGAGCCAGTTACCCCAGAAAAAATCTGTGAGAAATTAGAGATTTACGGTGGTGCTATTGTTAAAAACTACTTACCAGTTGAAGATTGTGAACAAATGTTACAGGACATGACGCCGTATCTTGACAAGGATAAATCATGGAAGGGTGGATTTTTTCCTGGTGCTACACGTCGTATTCCAGGTACTTGTATCAAATCAAAAACTGCTGCAGAAAAAATTTTAGCGCATCCTCTGAATATCGCTGTCTCAAACAGATTTTTGGGTAAGGATAACTGTTTTTGGGTTGGTAATGAAATGGTAACTGGTTACTCACCAGCACAACATCACTCATGTGTTACTTTCAAGATTCAGCCAGGTGCTGAAGATCAAGCAATTCACAGAGACGATACATTACATCACAATATTCGTCGTACTATGGAGAAGTACGAACATGGTACTGAAACTGCAGTTGGTACAGCATTAGCTTTGACCAGAACTACTAAAGAAAATGGTGCTACCAGATTCATTCCTGGTTCTCATTTATGGGATCATTTTAGAGATCCAACTGAGGATGAAGTTTTCTATGCTGAACTAGATAAAGGAGACTGTTTCTTTATGCCAGCTTCATGTTACCATGGTGGTAGTGCTAACAACACTAAAGATGAAAACAGAATTATCACTATCTTATTTATGACTTAAGGTACTTTAAGACAAGAAGAGAATATTTTCTTGGGAACACCAATTGAATATTTCAGATCATTATCCGAAGATGCTTTAAAAGCATTGGGATTGACAACAAGTGAACCCTTTTTAGGCTGGGTTGATCTGATTAATCCATTATACATGTTAAAACCTGAACTTGGTGAAAGTCATGTCGATATGTTTACCGAAAAATATATTCCTGTAAAGGAATAGTGTTTTTTTACATTGATATACATAAATATTTTTTTTATTTCATTTTTGTGTAATTAATTAACCATAAATGTATTTCTCACTTAACTGGATCAGCTGCATGTTATTAACAATTTTGAACCATGATATTCAACAAAATATTTAGACTAACGATCCATTTATTAATATCACAATAAAATTGTAAATTCTTTTGCTTCCAGTTATATTTATGGATTCGTCGTATTGTTTTAATTCTCTTCAGTTACATAGACCAAGCTAAAGTTTCTGTTCTAGTGGACAATAAGGATTTTCCCAATAAGCGGATTTTGATTGACATAAATTTCTTATGACTAAAACCCTTTTTCGTAGATCATCATTGGGGGATAGATAAGTGGTGTAAATATGCTCAACCTACAGAGTTATAAAGTATCATTTTCAATCGTTTAATGCAGATATGATTATAAATTTAATTAGAAATTAAAAGCCGTATATGCTTATGTTCTGGTTTTGATGATAGATATTTGACTTTATATAATGGTTGTTCTGTCTTCAGGAGAAAATATCATCACATCAATGGTTCTAAAGCGGCTGTCGCTGAAAAAAGGTTCTTTGTGCTTTAGAACAAACTCTTGAGTTAGACTATATGCACCAGAAATCGACATGAGCTCATATTCTGCATCGATTTTTTTGAATTCATCATTTTCCTGAGCACTTTGAACAATGTCGTTGACGATCGTGGCCAATAATCGATATTTGACCGTTAGATGAGAAGTGAACTTTTTTTCGATTGCAGTACATGTTGTAGTTTCACCGCAGACATATAAGGTTTCTTCCCATGAGTTTGTTTGTCTCAAATAAATTTGCTATAGAGGAACCGATCTCTCTTGCAGAAGTAAAAGGCCCCGGTTCAAGATTGGTGCCTAAAATAGTCAGAACACCAGTTTTTCAATTCAATGGAAATGCATCGCCAAAGTCCTTGATATATTTATTGTTTGAATTGTTGAAATGATCATTTGACCAACCAAAATTCAAACGGGTCCATTCGAGTTGATCTTTTGGAAAACTTCTTCATTTCTCTCTAATAGGATCGTCGTAATTAGTCAAGTCACCTCCATATTCAGAAAAGAAACATCTTTTGCATTTCTTTGATTGTAAGATAGCTTCAATAATATGCAAGTGTGATGTACAGAAATTCATCGGATAATCCAGAAAATCAAAAACCAACTCAATACAATCATCAATATTGTTTTGGATATTCTCAGTTAATAGGTAATCGGTCAATCTAGTTTCAGTATCTGTGTTTTTTACAATAACTTCTCACTAAAATAACGTGCCTTATCACCAGCACAGCAATTGCAATTATGATGAATATTTTGAAACTAGTACAATTATTTAAGTTACCACTATGATAGCCAGTACCAAATTTTTATATAGATATATGTTGTTTAGAATTAATGGTTGTTTGGATTTGAAATCCCAAGATATCAGGCCTCTCTTTCGGTTAGGACTTACAGTAAAAGACAAATACTCTCGTTTTGAACTTCACATATTTAAATCGAAAATTGATTTCAGGGACACATACATATGCATTGATATTATAAGTACAAAAATTATGGCGAGGAAGAATTGGTAAATATTCACACAAGATCAGGTAAAGTTGATGTTAAGGAGATCTGTTATGGTTGTTTCTTTTGTAATCCATGTTGTAATCGAGTATTGCCAAAAAGTTTTCAAGGAGGACACCCAGTATTGGACAGATTTGTTTCCGAGATGATATAAATTACTTTAGATGCAGTTCGACTTTTCATATAAGTGGTATATTTACCAACTCTGCCACAGATTTCAACAAGCCTTGAACTGGATTCAATCTCTTCCTGAGAAATAGGTCTTTGATTCCCCATCAATTACAAAAAATTGAGTAATGAAGTTTGATATTATAATCTTCAGTGGACACAATATACGACAAATAACTTCCATAAACAATTATGCAAAAAGACTGCTGAAGAAATAATTACAGATAATGCTCAAGAACTTAGTTAAAGAGCAAAGCTGATATGGAAATTAGATCATAATCTGGCTGTGTTTAAACCGACCACTTATATCATTGATAGCACAGTTGAATGATTAGGTCACTAAAAAATCCGAAATCATAGATTGAACATCACTCATCTCTTGGTAAAAGATTTTCAATTTCCATTTCCTGAGAAAAGATGAGATGTGAACGCAAGATCAGTATAACATCAAAAACAATCAGAATATATCATTTTGCAAGTACAAGGACGATTTGTAAACGATGTATTTTGATCTGTTGAATATCATAATACGGATAGCATGCATGGTATTTGGATGAATCCAACTAATAATCAAACTAATAAACAATTAAAAATTAAACTAAACAAAAATATGGCAACGAGCTTAAAATAATCAAAACATGCTGGTTGCGTCACGACTCTAATAATACAGAGGCCAGGCAAAAAAGCATACAGGTATATTCGCGATCAATCTGCTAGCCTAAAACTCTATGAAAGCATTAACCTTGGATTAATCTCCTTCTTTACGGCGCTCCAGTGAACATCATCCTCATAAGATCTTCTTTCCCAAACAGCTTCAATGATCTCGATGGCTGACTTAATACTGGCTATATCATGACGATTGACGCTGGTGAACCAATTTTTTATTCTCAACTGACTTATTCTGGTAATGCCTTCACAGCATATGATGAAGCATGGCCATAAAAGCCCAACGGTATTTGAATCCTTTGATAAATCTTCATTCAATTCAATATGATCTATTCCTTCATTCACGACATCTTGAATTTCGTGTGGTTTTTTATGCAGAACTTCCCTCAAAAAATATATATACGTAGCAACATGAAAGATGATTGACTGGTGATATCTTATCAAAGTGTTCACGGAATCAATATCCCATAAATCAACTTCCTTTAGCTTGATTGGTTTGTTCTCTATAATTTTTCTTTCTAAAAGTTCGGCCTCTTGGTAAAAGTTAACGATAGTATCTCTGTTCTGTATGATATAAACAACGTCAGATAAACATGATAACATTGGATCAGTGACACCGTAGTTTTGGTATAATATCGACTCATGAATTGGCTCCTCAAGTTCTTCTATTACATCAAAATCACGAATACCAATATACGTGTTTTTTTCGGCTCCTATATCATCATGATAGTCAGTAGTACCAAAAATATATGTGAGTTTGTTCATCTTCAAAAAAAACTTCATGGTACTTGAATATTCTGTTGTTGGTGTTTGTATATTTCCCGCAACTTGACGTTTCAGAGAACTATTAATTTTTTGAACTATTGAGAGAACACCTTTTACATGAATTTTCCAATTGCTTGATTCTGGATGAAAAGCGTCGATCGTAAGTAATAAAATTATTGATGAGACTAAAATATCATTTTCTTCAGCATTAGATTTATCTAACAAAACATAAGCCTTTGAAATGAAGTGTAAAGCTTTGGAGTGATGAAATTTCCAATATTTTTCGTATATAGCAACATTTGATTTGTCCCTCGATATGTTTCTTGGGCGTGCCAAATAGCTAGATGTAATGGAACATATCGAGTGCAGAAGTACGTTTTTGATATCAGAAGAGGCAAAAATATTCGTACCAAATTCTAGCATTCTTTTAAATGGATTAAATGCATTCTTTACTGGACTCAGCAACACACTTAGGTGCACATCCCAAAAATCAAGTAAGCTGGGCTCAATATCGACAGACGGATTTAGTCTTATAAACTTTAAACTCTCCAAATTTTTTGAATATAAATTGACTTTGGAGTACCTTAAGTCGTCAGCATTCTCAGCAGAAGATATTGCTCCTAAATGAGAAGAATCGGCTTCAATAAGATTTGCATAAAATTCAAATTTTGGGTCTGGGTTCAAATCTAGCATCATCCCATCAAAAAAACTATTTTTATTCGAATGCTCTGAAACAGTATTTTTATCAGTTTTAGACTCGTACTCTGCATTGCTTGAATTTGACAAGAACTGAGAGAAAACTCCAAACGGCCCAAAGAAGTGCTCATCTGATTCCTGATAGAAACTTGTCGCTAATATAAACTGTGAAACCGCATCTATCTTCTCCAAAAAATAATCAACTTGATACTTGTCCAGCAAGTCCTTTTCATTATATTTATACAAAATATAGCTCCTGGTATTATCAAACTTTTGATTTAGGTTTGCATCGTTTTGCCAACATAGTCGAATAGCGTACCCCCCACATTCAACTTTCATCTTAGAGCAGTTTGTACATTGTGGTTTCTGTTCACCGCATTTGACACCTCTAGTTCTACACGTCCAGCATCCAGTAAACTTCTTTGTTCTTTTAATAGTATTAGTGGTAGTAATTTTCTTAGCGGTGTTGTTTTTGTAATTTTTATTGTTGTTGTTATAAGGCTTAGATTTCCGTTTACTCATAGTTACACCGCTACAGAACAAAAATTTTTTTTTGCGGAAAAGAAACCATATAATCAAATAAATATAGATATATATCTATATAAGTCAGGGTAATCAGAATTGCTTCTAAAGTAACGATTAGCTTCAAAATGTAAATGAAGTATTAGTGAGAGTCATAAATATGTCCCAAAGATACGTGGTAGGTTTCTCTGGAAAGAGTTATATTTTGTTTGTTCAGATTGGGGATCTTTATTGGCCAAAACAGCGAAGCCAGAACATTACCTGGAGCTTTCGTCAGTAAAGAAATACGACCTCTCATGTTACTGACTAGGACAGCACCAGACTAGTATATAAACATGACCTCAACAGTCAATTCAGCATACATTCTGACATCTGGTCTGATTCCGGCTGTTTCAATTGAAATTTACGTCTATACTGTGGCCTTGGTATACTGAGACAAGATCACTCACTATCTTGCTCGACAAGTCCATGTACAATTACTGTACCAATATGCTAAAGTCATTAGTAATATTGGCATCTCTGTTTAACGGTTATCGTGGTATTTTGGATTTCTACCCTCTAGTACTGTCTCATAATTCACCTGGCAAATATACACAACTAAGGAAAGGTATCATACTAGCTCCATATACATGTACGCTGTAGGCATGCACTTTGAGATCCTCACTCAACTAGCGCATATTCCACCAGCCTGTGTCTAGAGAAAGAGTGGAGTTCAACAAACTCAATTGTTCTTTAAAACAAAAGCTGTTTCAGTGTATATTCAAAAAGGAACATTTTGATTTTCTCGTGAAACCAATAGAATCATAGGCAATTCGATGATCTTATCAGCAAAAAAATAATTTACATGTTATGTACCCCTGATCTGTGTTTTAAATTTTGTGGAAGTTTAAAGCGAGTGAGCTTTTAGTCGGAAGTATAAGTCAGATAAAGTACTTGATAGAGAAGCAGCACCAGATTGATTGGAATAATTAAGTACCTATTCTGTTGAAGCAAGCCTCCTGTAAGTGTATCTTACTTTGGTTGCCTTGCTTATAACGTATTGGTATGAAATCTTCTTGCTTGAAATAAATTTCATGCTTCCCGAGTTGTTATCGACTTTCTTAGATAGTACCATAAAAAGAGATTTCAACATTAAAATATTAAAATATGGGATCTATGATTTGTCTAAATCAAGAAATAAATCTTTAAATAGCTGATTTTAGTTACTGTAATTACGTACCGGTTAAAAGAAACGAAATGCTTTTGGTTGAGAGACCATATCTGTATTCTGTAATCAATTCAGAGACAAAACATGCTACTGCGTCTAGAACTCATTTCTACACTATTAATTTTATATATATATATATATATATGTAATGATAGAACTAATTATACAGATCTTTGAATAGCATCTGAGAGGATATGGTCATGTACAGAAACTGAATACTCATTCTATTTACTTTGCTCTTCAACGACAAAAGATCTTTCGCTAGAAATATCTCTTGAGGCATCTGCTGCTGTTTCTGGCTTCAAATCATGCAGAGGATTTTTCAAGTCTCTGTACCATCCAAGGAAGGGTGTGGATGTAGTCAACCCAAGTGCGATCAATGCCTCTTTCGACAATGATTTGAAATATTCTATAGGTGTTTCAAGATAAAGGTTTTCTTCCTGTCTTAAAGTTCCTTTAGTCATAAACAGAATGGTTTGTAAACGGTGCTCACTTTCAGTTGTGTTGGCACTCCCTCCATGGAAGCATGAGGTTAGCATAAAGAAAGCATCTCCTTTTTCCAGTTCAGCATATACACATTCTTCTTCTTTAGGTTTTCTATAATGGTCCCATAAATGAGAGCCCGGAATAAATCTGGTGGCACCATTTTCTTTAGTAGTTTTAGCTAATCCTAAAATAGTTCCAACTGCAGTATCATGGCCGTAAACAAAAGTATCTTTTTCTTTACAAATATTATGATGAATCATATCGTCTCTGTGTAAAACTTGATCAGGAGTACCAGGACCAATATCAAAAGTAACACACGCATTGTGCTGTGGTAGCGAGACACCAGTTGTGATTTTGTCACCAACGTAGAAGAGATTTTCTTGACCAAGGAACTTATTTGCAACACCAAGGGTTAAAGGGTGTATCAACAGGTTTTCTGCAGCAGCTCTGGACTTGACCATTGTACCACAAACTCTTTTAGTTTGTGCAGGCATGAACTCACTTTCGAAAACACTTTCTGCACCAAAGTATGGTTTAACGTCGTTCAGGATTGTGTCGCAAATACCTCCTGGTAAAAAGTTTCTGACAAGGCAACCACCATATTTTTCAATTTTTTTAGCAATTTTTTCAACTGTTGCCGGCTGACTTACTGTTAAATCTTCAACGGTTGGTTTACAGGTTTTGGTGTCATCAACTTGTGGAATTCTGATGTATTCAACATTCTCCTTTTGGTACACCTTAACGTCCCCGAACGTTTCTGAGACTAACTTTGTATCTAGTGAAATTGGAGCAGCGACTGTGACAGACATTGTTGTGAATATATGAGATAGGCTAGTGAAGTGAAAAACTAAGCTTGTTGCCGATTTCTAAGTATCCCTCAATGGTGCGAAGACCACTTAATATATATGTAGTTGGGAATCTTAATTCTCCGATCTTTTTTTGCTTTATTTCACTAATCCTGCAGTTCATCACGAACCCTCTTGGGTTTATACGCATAATCTAGCATAAACACAGCTATTATGTAGCCATAAACTGATAAAGAGAAACAGACTACACATCTGTTTGATAGTTCGAAAACTGTTGCACAATTGGAAAAAGTACTAAGGCCGAGATCCCAGGAGAGTTTTTTCAATAGTGTTAACGTATCACATGATATTATTGTCAATAGCCTATTATCGTCCTACCGGCTAGCACCTGTTTGATGGGGATATGTGAAAGTCAAAACAAAATTCATAAACAAACTTTGTAGAGACTTTACTCAAAGCTGCTGGTGTCAAAGGTGGATTTTTGAATTCCGCTTTCATCATACCTATATGGATCGTTTATGATTTGAGGAAGAATAGGTGATTATAGTCAGAAAATGTTATCAGAATATTAAAAGCGATAGACCTGTATGTAATAGAACCTTTGTTGTCTGTAATTTATGGCCTTAATTTGTACAATTTTTTGATGTTTAAATATGATAACATTCCAACTGGGCCTGTATCCTTTAGTTAACAATTGTTTTCGTTAGTATTCAACTCATGAGCTGGGACAGATTATCACAAAGCTAATATGTTTTGATTTTCGGATTAGCCAGAAATTCTGCGAGAGAAGCTTAGAAGTTTTAAGGACAACGCTCTTACTTATGGATCAACTATTTCTTGTCTTTGAAATCCTTTTTATATGATTTTTCAATCTTCCCCTTTGTGCTTCTATTTAGTTCGCTACATTTTTTTGTTCTGCCTTGGATTTGTCTACAAGTTGAAAAATGTGATTGATAATGCACACTAATCTATTCCTTTACTTACTACTCATTGTCACTTACGATATTATCTTCCCAATTACTTTCATCAACAATAGCATCACCATCGGCCTCATCAATAGAATAAACCAAATTGATCTCATTCAATAACAGAGGTATAGTTTCTGAGATTTCAGGATCAACATCGCTTGAGCCTTGTAAGACTTTAACACCTTGTTGTAGAGCGATTTTAGCGTCCTTAATAAATTGCAAATTCTCGTTGATTAACTCTAATTTGACATCATTGTAATCCTCTTGTTTTCCCTTTTTTTCACAGACAATTTTTTTAGCATTTACGTAGTTTGCAAAACCTTCCAAATAATAAGATTCAATGTTATCTTCATCGATGTCTCTTATGCTTGAAGCAATTACAGCTCCCAATTCAAACAGCTCAGTTTCAATTGCAAGTTTGGATAATGTCAAAAAAGGCTGTAGTAGTTCAACGTACTCTAAACTGACATCGTCGTCTTCATCTTGTTGTTCTTGATTAGCATTAGCAGTATCTTCAATGTTTGTTTTTCTTGAATTGAACAATTCCCATGACCGTTGTATGGCCTCTCTAGCCTCTTCCACTCTCTGTTGAGAAATTCTAATAGAAGCCAATAATGACCAACTTTCAGGGTGATGACTGTTGAGGGACAACGATTGATTGATTAATGAATCGCATTTTGATTCGGCCTCTGGAGCCATACATAGATCAGTCATCCATATTTCAATCTCTGCAAATAACCCCTGATTCATTTTTTTGACGACCCCTTTATTAATGGCTGCATCGCTTGACTTATTTAACTCTGTTTCCAATTTATTAATACCAATGTCAATATATTGTAGGCCTTGTTCTCCACCAATAATTTGTCCTAAATAAAAAAACTTCTCGACCCCTTTCAATCCGTTCTGATCCAATTCGCAACTTTTTATTAGATAGTCATATGCTTTCTCAACCTTACCATTTTCTAGGTAAGTTTCACCTAATAATTGTAAATACTCAACCTCACTGTTGAATTCTTTATGTGATCTTAACAGTTTTAGGGCCTCTTTGAAATTTGACACAAGAAGCAACGATCTCGTCTCTGATACCAATTTTTCTAGCGTTGACATGTTGTCATATACTGAAAAACTTGGGCTGATGTTATGGGCTAGTTACTAGTTTATTGATTTCTACTGTATGAATCAAAAGTCTTTATTAGAATTGTAAAAAATTTTATTATCACTCCGAGGGTTCACTTCCGTCCCATACAAAAAAAATTATTTTCGAACTTTGTCTGGTCTCACCAACTAAATAACATTTCAAAGGATTCAGCACTCAGCATGGATTACAAGGAAGAGCAGCTCCAGGAAATTGAGATCCTTGAGTCTATTTATCCTGATGAATTGAATAGTGAGTTTTTTCAAGAACTGCGTTCCGCTCAAAACTAACTATTGGCAACAGAAATCAGTGATAATGAATTCACAATCACCTTACTGTTGGATACTTCATCAGATAGAAAGCACAGGTTAGAATTGCTTGTGAAATATCCAGAAATGTATCCCGAAGTGACACCAGATCTGGATGTTAAAATGGGAGAAATAGACCTAGACGATGAAGATGATGAAGATAGTGATGATGAAGATGATGACGAAGACAATGAATATGATGATGAACATGATAACAACAAGGCGCCAGTTTTAATAGCAGAAACTATTTTTTTTGATAGTGAAGACCTGAAACAGCTTAAACACAAATTGATAGAAGAGGCCGAGGATCAATTGGGTATGCCTTCAGTTTTTGCGTTGTCGTCATCTTTAAAAGATTTTGCCGAACAGGCATTTGAAAAGAAAGTAAACGATGCACAAAATAAGTATGATAAAGAGCTGTTAGAGCTAGAAAAAATTGAGCAGAAAAAATTCTCAGGTACTAAAGTTACAGTTGAATCTTTCAATGAATGGAAAGCGAAATTCAAAAAGGAAATGGGCATTGATGAAAGAGAAGAGAAGAGATTTATTGAGTCTCATCACGGGAAATTAAGTGGACGAGAAATCTTCGAAAAAGGTTTAGGTGGTGATATTGATGATGATGAATTGTAAAATTAATGTAATAAATAATTCAGAAATAGTACGTTTGATAACCTGATAGAATTGGACGTTTATAAACATGCAGCTAACCAAAAATCGTTTACAAGAATGAATTTCGATATTGTTTGTAAATTTGAAATGGCTGACAATATTAGTATCTTATTATTTAGCAGTGCCGGGATTTTGCATGAGTATCATATGCTTTTGGGGGGGGGGGGGGTATATACTTTGTTGCACCACTTGTAACAGCCAAAAAAGAGTATATACTATTGTTTATAAATACAAAAGAATACCACCTACCACTCGCTAAGCGATTGCCCCTAGCTGATCGCAAACGTTGCCATTTTGCGTCGTCGAATCTGCTTGTCCTCCTTGTAATGTTTGAATAAAGGACATATTACGTCATTATAAAAGTATGAGAAACAGTTTATATTTTCAGGTATTTATCAATAACAGAAAATTTGAAACTACAAGAACGATTAAAAAGAAAGAGGAACAGCTTTATTTAGTGAATCTTTATAAACACTTGAACCAACGGCTTATCAATCTAACTAAAAATAACTTATAATTCACCGGATTTAGCAATAGTAACTCTGGCTTTGGTGGTACCTGAGTTTGAACCTAAAGTTTCAATTTTTTTAACAATTTCAAAACCATCAGTAACTTCACCGAAAACGACGTGTTTACCATCTAACCATGGAGTAACGACTGTTGTGATGAAAAATTGAGAACCGTTAGTGTTTGGACCAGCGTTGGCCATTGACAATAAACCTGGACGATCGTGTCTCTTGATGAAGTTTTCATCAGCAAATTTTTCACCATAGATTGATTTACCACCAGTACCGTTACCACGAGTGAAATCACCACCTTGTAACATAAATTGTGGGATAACACGGTGGAAAGCAGAACCTTGGTAACCAAAGCCTTTTTCACCAGTACATAAAGCTCTGAAATTTTCAGCAGTCTTTGGGACAACATCGCTGTAAAGCTTGAAAGTAATTCTACCTAATGGTTGACCTGTACATGTTAATACTCCGATTGCCATTTTTCTGACTCGTCCATTGAAGGCAAACCGAACACAAAAAGGAATGCAAAAAGTCATAGAATATGGTGGCAAAAAAACTCTTTTGAAGCAATACTATAACGCTTGTGCTTTGGTTCAGTTTATCTTGAACAGACTCAATTACAACTCACCATCGGATTCAACATCAAAATAAACGTTAGACATTTTGCTTGTAAGATTATATTTTATAATAGTTAAGAAAGTAAAACCTGAAATATAAATAGTAGAAGAAAGGGAGTAAAATAGTTTTTTAATGTTCGACGATATGAGAAAAAACTACTCCGGTTTGTAGTCACGTGATATCCGACTTGCGATGATGTAAAAGCAAGGTATGCAAAATAGTAGTTAATTGCAATATTTTTTACCTGTCGAAGTAGCTATGATTTTTTCAAATGTATAAAAGATTTATTAACCTGAAGGCGTTTTCTATTCATTAAAATCAGCTGAATTGGATATGCAAAAGTTGGATATTTTCTTTGTATGAAAGGGTTTCCATGGCAACGGAACCAACAGCAGACTTAACAGCATAAGGATCAACCATTGCCATGATATTTGAACACCGATGGGTCAGAACCAATGGATACAACGATCATCAAATGATATAAATTATATAAACACATTAAATAGTAGTAATAGTATATAAATAAAACAAAAAAACACATCAAGATATTATAATAAAAATAATAATAATAATAGTTCATAAATTAAAATTCTCCTTTTTTTATTCATTTCTGGACAGCTTCGTGTAAAACGTAAATGAAAATCTCGTTATAAATCTATAAAGACAATGCATTAAAAGATTTGAAATCAGGAACTTCAATGGTTGAAACATCTAAGGAGTTGAAATTATCATACACTGGTCTAAATGTTGAATTTCTTTCAGCGACGTTGTTAAGGACTCTTCTAACTTGTCTTTCGTCTCGACAGTACTTAGCAAATGCTTTAACAATGACACCATATAATTCAGGTCTCTCGTTATCTGCTTGTAATGTTGCATCTCTCAAAGCTGCCCAATCTGCGTTGGCGATGAAATTAGAACCATTATCATCACCATATTTTAGTAACTTAATCCACTGTCTGTAAATTTCGTCATCACTGACTAAAATCGAGCCATAAGACTTCAACAATATACGATACGCAACTTGAGTTCTAGGAACATGATAAACATCATATGCTTTCTCAATTGATTCGATGACTGATTTATCATGCCAGACAACACATCTGGTTAGTATAATGTTGAAAAAAGGTTCATCAATTGGCTTAATACCATTGTAATCTCTAATTATCTCTTTCAATTTCAAAGTACCTTGTTCTTTGTCATCTTTATACTTGTCGAAAAAAATCTCGAAAAATTGATCGTTTAGTGAAGATGTAACACCATGATGAACATTTCTACCATAGTTAATACAGGATTGTTCCCAAACTTTGTAAACTTGGTCAAAATCTTGAGTCTGGATCCAAATATTTTTCATGTATGATTTAACGTAAGATACCTGTAAGGAAACTTTGTATGGCATTTCGTTGTTTAGTGCTTTCTCAAAAAAATTTTTAGCAACTGTTAGATCTTTTGATTCACCAATAAAATTCAAATGGGTTTCAGTTAAGTACCCTGATTTGGAGTTCTGAGCTTTCGAGCATAATTCAGAAAACAAATCTAGAGCCTTTTCTGTTTCATTAGCGTATAGGGCAACCTTGATCATACCGGCAAGTAAATTTGGATGATAACCACCTAGTTTTCTTGATCTTTCGTATAAAGCTTCCAATTCTTGGAAGGTTGAGCCATTTTCGAAAAGCATCGGTAGTATAACTCCAACAACTTTTGGGCCCAAGAAGACATCTTGAGAGTCCTTATTTTCTAAAGCCGAACTCCAAATATCTAAACCTTCCGTATTTAGTAATAATTCTTTGAAACAGGTTATCAAGTGCATTGCACCGTACTCTGTGATTTGAATTTTGTTTTCGATAATATCTTTCGAAATTTTTCTTAATGAGTCACATAAATATTTCGACATTTCATTATGGAAAGACTGTGCATCATAATCTGGTTTTTTGTTTAATCTGATTAATTGGTTTCTATTAGCTCTTAAACCGTTGTGCAACAAGTGGATTAATCTGGCAGCTCTATCACCGTTGAAATCTGGTGTACCTGTCAATTCCTTGTACAAATCCATAGCCTTATAGATTGCATCCCAGTATAGCATTTGTGAATTAGAATTTACATTTTGGGAATTATTGGTTGTCACTTGAGAAACACAATCTTCGAAAGCAGCAAGTTGTTTGTAGAAGGGTGAGTCCACACCATTAAGATCCGACAAGGGAGCCTTTGATCGTAAATTACGGACTTTTTTGATTGCATTCTTGACATTTGGATTTATCTGTTGTTGATTTGAAGCATGTTCTTGTTGAGATGGTGTTCTTTCAATGGCAACCGAATTAAATCTTATTGAGTGATTTATTGAATTTCTTGCTGTTGAAGTCACTTGATTTGCAAGTCTTGTTTTCAAAACATTTGAAGTTTGAACAAGTCTAAACATTTTTGTTATATTTAGTTACTTATTATCTGTAGTTAGAAAAACAACTGGAATATTGAATTAATATATATATATGTGTGTGTGCGTGTTTATATATGACAGAAAACTGAATGCAAAATAAATAAGTTACGCCTGGTTTTTTACTGATCTTCTACTATGTATATCACCCTAAACGAGGTTGAGTTTTGGATAGACCTTGTGATGGCAAAAAAAAATTTGTTGAGAACAGGTGCTTTTTTTAAGAAAAAAAAAATGATTACTTATACAAAAAGTTTGTTTAAATGACCTAAACAAAAAACCGCTTCTATTTTTTTGGTAAATTTCTTGCTTAAACGTACGAATTAAACAAAATTTATGAGTATTTTAGAAAAAATTGGATTTAAAAAAACAAGATCGACCACTTTATGGTTTTTTCCCGCTTTAGTTAACAGGAAATTGACTTCGATGACGATGTCGGAAAATAACAAAAGAAATTCAGAAAAGCGGTTTTAAGCAGCACACAGGAAGCATACTTCCAGCTGTTAAACACAATATACTCTCTAGAAAATTGAACATTCGGATATAATTGTTGATTATATTGTATATTGAAGATCATTACCATCAACTCTTCTAGTTGATGGGTAAATCCGGAAATTCTATGAAAAATCTAAGAAGGAGAATCATTATTTTCTGGAAATAGTTGAATGCAATTTATACTCTTTGATAAAGGAAGAGCTTATTAAACCAAGTACTGAAGCCAATACAACAAATTTGAATGTATTCTTAGATGCGGCGGAATAACATTGAATTAGCGTATCTTTGACGAACCCAGGAGCTCCGTTATAAATATACTCTGACGATTTTGTAGCCTTATCAATAATTTCCCGTAATTCAACAGTGTTATGGTCATTTTTAAATCTCATAACATCGACATTCAAATATCTAACTAATGAATGACTGAAGATTGCTGATGATACACTCGTGCCAAGCGTTGAGCCCGTACTCCTAAAAAGATATGATAATGATGTTGTGGAAGCTTGTTTATCATGTGGGACTGCTGCGATCAAAGCTAATAAGGTAATAGTGATTATTGACGAAAACCCCAATCCTGGAATAAACAACAACAAGTACTGTTCAATAACCGAATATTCTTGATTCACTAAGGCTATCTTAATGGTACCAAACAATATCAAAAAACATCCAGCCATCATAAGTTTGTAGTATTTACCTGTTCTTTTCAGAATATACCCCGAGCCTAAACTTCCAATAATAGTTGAAGCGAAATTAGGAATTATTCTTCTACCAATTTGAGACGCAGACAAATTTATAACTGAACTCCAATAAACAGGTAAATAATAGATCAAACTGAACAGTACGACACTGTAGAAAAAGTTTGATAAGGAGGCACCGAGTACTGATAGATCACGTAATAGATTAACTGGTAAAATTGGTTCCTCTGCTACTTTCAATTCAACAAATGCAAACGAGCATAGGAAAAACAAGGTTAAACCAACTAGTATAGAATAAATTGAGCTTGAAAAAGCAATTTCTTTACCACCAATAGAAGCAGTGATCAAAAATAGTAGCAACGATATAATTAGCAATATTGCACCAAACCAATCAATTCTACCTAATTTCTTTGTAAAATTACCAGAACTAACACCTGATCCGCTGGAGCCTTTTGGTAAGTTCAAAAATGTGAAAATCATTAATCCAGAAAATATAGAAAAAGGAACTTGAACCAAGAAAGCTAATCTCCAATTGTTTACAAACAATGCACCTATCGCACCACCAGTTCCTGTTCCCAGTGCGAACAACACATTTGTAATACCTTGCCATAAGCCTCTGGAACGTGTAGGAATAATGTCTGATGTGGTAATGGTGCAAAGACTAGTTAATCCACCGCCACCAATCCCAATTATGAATCTCCCGAATACCAATGACCAAATATCGGTTGAAGTTCCGCACAAGATACAACCGACTGCGAACACGACGTTAGAAAAAATCAGTAAAGCTTTTCTTCCAAATACATCTGATAACCTTCCATACAAAGGCTGAAAAGTTGCGGTTGCTAACAAATAACTTGTTGCTATCCATGAAAGTTTAGGTAATTCGTTTAGCTCGCTTGCAATATGTGGTAGAAGAGTAACCACTATGGTGGCATCTAAAGAACTTAAAAAGACACCCACAAACATGGATATCAATATTATATGTTTTCTCGCATCAGTTATTTCTTCTGTTGGCTCCGAATCATTAGATATTGATTGGTATTCTGAAGGCGCTGTCAGTTCAGGATGCTGTTCCAGGTATTCTTGTTCTCTTTCTTCCAATTCTGAAGCAATGAATCCCCCTAATTCTGAAGAGGGATCCAGAACGAATTCTTTCCTAACCGATTTTATAAGCGGTTCTGATTCATTTACCATTAATATGTGATATACGTAACGATGTTGATATTATCATAATATTATTGTAATGGTATTATTGTAACCGATATAATTATGAAGATAGCGAATAGATAGGCTTTTTTTCGTAATGACAAAATAATTCCCTTATTTGGCCTTTTTACCTTTTTTTGTTTTTAACTACACGATAATTTGAAGAATTGATAAACTGGTGGATTGGTCTGCACTGATGTGCTCTTTACTTACTTAGTTCAATTCTCTACCAGCATTTCAATAACGATGCACACTACCAATTTTGGTACGTAATTTCATTTTCCTTCGGTAGACGATAGTTAATGACAATTGGAATTGTTAGCCATCACTGGTATCTCTTGCTCACTGATAATGCTCAAACATATATACATACGGCGTAAAAAACGTGGGTGCTAGTAATCTGTGGTTATTATAATAGTATACCAGTAAAGATGAGCTGGATTTTTCTAGAACTTCACTAGTTTATTTTTGAGAGATATTGTAATAGTAAACACCTATTAAAATTCAAAAGCTACTTTGGAGAATCAAAAAGTTAAATGAAATAATATCACTTTTAAGACTATAAAGAAGAAAAAAGTGAACAAATAAACAACTAACTTTACTTAGTAAACTAAAAAACCACCAAAAACTACACTCAATGTAACCAACTTGATGTTAGGAAAAAAAGAAGAAACACAAACATAAATGACTGAGAGCAAAAAATTCTGATTATAAGATAACACATTTTTTACTTTTTTTGATCACTGGAGGTTCTAAAGCAGCAACAATTGCTTCATCAAAAACG
The DNA here is from genome assembly GCA_030572875.1 of Wickerhamomyces kurtzmanii. Lineage (NCBI taxonomy): Eukaryota > Fungi > Ascomycota > Saccharomycetes > Phaffomycetales > Wickerhamomycetaceae > Wickerhamomyces > Wickerhamomyces kurtzmanii. The sequence goes on along the minus strand of JAJMCJ010000056.1, from coordinate 23,463 downwards.
TTTTTCAAGCCACGTTGAGTTAAAGCTGAACACTCAACGTACTTAACGGCATGCAGTTCTTTCGATAATCTTTCACCAGCTTCTGGGCTGATGGGATGTAGTCTTTGTCTTTGAAGTCTTTCTATAATTATTTTGTCATCTCTTAAATCTGCTTGTGTACCAACAATTAAACAAGGAACCCCAGGACAATGATGGTGAACTTCAGGAAACCATTTTTCTTTAACGTTTTCAAATGATGGAGGAGAGATAACTGAAAAACAGACGAGAAAAACATCCGTTGATGGGTACGATAGTGGACGCAAACGATCATAATCTTCTTGCCCTGCTGTATCAAACAAACCGAGAGTATATGGTTCATCTCCAATCATGACAGTGACTGCGTAATTGTCAAAAACAGTTGGAACATAGTCAGCAGGAAATTTATTTGTAGTATATGAGATTAGAAGACAGGTCTGTAATCAAATTGTTAGTTGTGTTCTCCAACAAACATGTGTAAATAAATGAACACTACTTACTTTACCAACAGCACCATCACCGACTACAACACACTTTATTGTCTGCATCTTGGATTAATAATTTCAGTTGTATGATTTGAAGCTGTGAATGCGTGATCTTCTTGATTTGACTCGATTCAAAATACGGTGTATATAAATCTGAAACAAATTTAAAAAATTGTCTAATATCACAGGAATGTGAGATGTGAAGTATAACTAAATATTAACTGAAATACTGTATTTGGTTTACTATAATTTAATTTAATAGTTCAATTGTTCAGATAAATGATGTGTTTGTTACAAGTTCTGTTTAAAAAGCTATTTCTACTGTGATTTCGTAGTGATTTTATTTTTGTTGTTTTTTTAGTTTCGCTTTTCAGTGTTTTTTTTTCAAATTTCCTACTTTCTGATAAACTGAGACAGAACAAAAAAATTATAGAAATCGACCCCTTTTTTCTTCCGGAATTTAAAAATAAATATAAAATATTATTAATGTCCAAAAACGGAAGCAACCCTAATATGGTTAAATACAAAGCATAGATCGCATTTTCACTATTTATTACAATTTATTATATTTGTAAGTGATAATATATACATCTTAACTTCATTCGTGCAATAAAATCTTTCGCAAAACTGCACCGATTTAAATCACGTGTCTAGGCTACCTAATCATCGTCATCGTTCGACTCTTCTTCTTCAGCTTCTCTTAACCATTCAACCCATTTTGCCGTCAACGATCTAACCTCAGACATTTCCTTATTCTTTTTCGACTCTTCAGAATCCCACCACTTGTAGATAGATTCTTCTTCAACAATTTCCTGGTCGTACAGGATGTTGATAGCATACAGTAAAACGTGATTTCCCTGGATAATGGAGGTTGAAATCTCTTGTAAAATTAATAGCAAATCGACCTCGTCTTCTGCTTCGAAAACCTGTCTTTTAAACATAAGTCCCCATTGTCTGAAAATCTTTTCTGCCGCTTGCTTGGCATTCAAAGTTTGTGTCAATATAAAATGTTCAACTCTTTTCAGCAAGGCGACCGAAGAGGCATATCTGACTTCGTGATATGTCACATTCAAACTCATTCTCAGTGTATTCAGTTCTAGTAGCGCAGTATCTAAATCGTGGTTATTTTCAAGAGCTCGTTCAACAGTCGCAATTGCCTCTACCTCAAAATTTTCTTCTTCATTATCGGTAGCAAAACTAGTTGTTGAAAAAGTTCGTCTTTTCTTATTTTTTGTTGCTGTTGTCGATATTATTGAATCATCTGATAGTGACAATTCGGCTAATGAATACATCAAGTGACTTGCAGATTTGAAATCAGGATCCTCGTCTTCGGAGTTCTCAGTTTCATATAAGAAACCAACACCATTCTCACCAACTACAGTTCTATGCATAACTTCATCTTCAAATGAATCATCTTCATCTGAACTAGCGTCTAATCGATCGCTTGAATCCCTAATTGGAGACTTAACAATTTTTGTGTTTTTAGCAATCACTTGGTTGTGTCCTATAACGACGCCAAATCCAATAACAGTTCCGATGTTTAACACAACATTTTCACCAATTTCTGCGTTTGAAGCAACAATTGAAAAATCTAAACTAGAGGTATCACCGATGACAGAGTTATCCCAGATGTAACTGTTTTTGATAACTATGTTGTTCCCAATCTTACAATTTCTTCCAATTACTGAATTTTTGATTAATGTTCCATCACCAATTTTTGTATTGGATCCAATGACAGTGCAAGAACCAATCTTACAAGACTGGGCCAAAACGACATCATTCTCTTTATAGATGTGTTTTGGCTCGTATGAATACGACTGATCTTCTAAGAAATTTGTATCTGGACAAATTGGATATGACCATCTTGCTAAAATGTCTTGAGAGATTGCACCATAGGTTTGCCAACTTTCAACTCTTGCAGCGTAATCATCTGTGATATAGGCATAAATAGTTTTTTTTAAAATATCAGAAGACAATATACCTTTAACGAAATCTTTTCTTAAATATTGATAGTCAAAATTTTCTTGGAAAATCTGCGGAACATGTGGTGAACAAATATCAACGTGACAATCTATCAAGTCGTTTCTCAAAACAAACTCGTCAACATTTTCTAGCAGTTCCGGATCAATTGAAATAGATGATTTTTTACCATCAACCGGTGGAATATCCTGATAATATAAACATCTTTTTGTTTTCTTGTCTAAAATAAAAGTTGCAGGTTCCAACCGGGATCTTGTTCTATGTAGGGGACTAGCTTGCGTTAAGACCATTGTTGCAATATGATCTCTATCAATAGCTCTTCTTGCCCTGTGAGCTTCTAAGACTTTATCAAACTGTATATTCGTAACAACATCACCAGAAACTAATAAGAAATCACCTGTAATCAAGCCTCTGTTATCAACATCGCGCATTGCGTCACCAACACTTCTGGATTCTAACGTCATGATTGTCTGAATTTTGAACGGCGACGTAGCAGAGTTCCATTTTGAATTTTCTATGTACTCTTGAATCTGGTCAGCATGTGAACAACACATTAGGTAGACCTCATTGACACCAGCTTTTGATAAGAATTCTAAAGTATACTCAATTAATGGTACATTGGCTAATGGCAATAAGCATCTTGGCTTAATAGACGTCAGTGGCATGAATCTTGTTTCAAAAGAATCAGTTAGTACAATTGCTTGTAACCTCTCATCTTGAACAACCTCTTTTTGCTTCTTATTCTTAGGTGGCATTTCTTATTGTTAACCTTGAACTTCAAATCAGTATTTCGAAACCAAACCTTGAATAGTCAAATTTTTTTTTATATTCTATGACTGAACCGGAAGTCGTTTCTCCCGATGCTAACTCTTCTATAAACTCTTTCTCTCCTTGAACCTCTACAAACTTACATTTTTACAAAGAAATATCATTGAATTCCGATTCGTGATATTAATATTCGATTTCTTTCATGAATCACGCAAACGAGTGCAAATTGCTGGAAGTTAGCTAGTTCATGAAAATCAATATAGAAACCAGATGCAAAAAAAATTGCTCGAGGTGGGGTTCGAACCCACGACGGTCGCGTTTCTCACACAACTGTGACATTAATCATAATGACAACTTTTGATGACACTATAAGCACGAAGCTCTAACCACTGAGCTACACGAGCTTTATTGAAAACACAAGCTAGTTTTTCTCTACATATTCTCAACACACATTATTTCATTTAAAAGTTTGCTAATCTGACAACAGCAACAGAAGACAAAGGATTAAATTATCATGATAGAAAGCTTGAAATTTTTAAAACAGAATTACCTTTCTATTGAACATTCACCATTATACTTGAGGCCATAAGATTGAATAGTTAATGAAAAAGTTCCATTGACGTTAAGATAATAAAAATCAAACAATTTGTCACGTGAAAACCGTGATATTGATATACTATTTTAATGTTACTGGTACATTTAATATAAATATTGAACTTTTGTATTTTCATTATTTATATAATGGAAGGCATAAGTCAATTTCAAAAAAATGAAAAAAAATGAAAAAAGTGTTAAAGTACCGAATATTTAATAGATAAATTGCAGTGATCGACTAACTAATTAAATAATTAAAGAATACCCATAAAAAAACCTTTTAAAAACTATAAATCTTAAATATATAGTAATGCAAATGAATTAAAAAAAAACAAGAAATATTTCAAGATGAAGTATTACTGGAATAAGAGGAAAAAAACTTCATCCTATATTTCGACTAACTTACCTTCGTCATCACGATATCCGTCAGACTTCTGCTTTACTGACTTGATTATAAAATTCAAAAATCTTTCGCCGTATTCTGTTGGCGGAACTGCAGATATCTTGGATCTACTATTGTTTAAGCTTCTCCAAAAAGTTTCCATCTTTTTGATAATCGAATAGTTTGTTAAGCAATCTATAATACCTAGGTAATAAATAACCTCTAAATCCTGATTTGCTGCATCGGATGATTTGATTCCTCCATTGTCTGAATAAAAATAGCAATTGTTTCCGTTTGGAAATTCAGTATTAGGAAGATCATTCATTCTATCTAATGATTTTGGATTAGTTTTATTTAAAATGTCTATATTCGAAGAAAGAGGAGAAAAGACTGATAGTTTAGCAGCATTTTGTTCATTGTTGCCAATTACACCATCATGAAATCCAATCAATAAAGAGTAATCCATTATGTTTAGCTTTTCTAATAGCCTAACATCTTTTTTCAGTTGATCTAAAAATATTTGCTGTTTTGTTGGCCCAAATTGAATGATTTCGTTCGTTTCAAGCCAGTTTAAATCCTTTAAGACAACGTGGCCAGGTTGATTTGGATTTGTATATCTTCCTGTTAATGAACCTTTCAAGTCGTAAGTTCTATGAATATCTCTGTGAGGCGGAAATAAATTGTTCATAACAATAAAATGAATCTTTCTTCTTTTGTATTGTGAGTTGTGGGAAAATGGCATTTTAACTCTATGCAAACCATAAAATTGACTGACTAAAGTATTTGGATTCTCCTTAACATGTTTGTAATATTCTTTCAAAACTTTCCTTAATTGACGATGTTCAGCATGATGAATAGTCTTAATTATGAATCTATAATCTCTTGAAAAATAAAAAAAAGATCCACTCTTTCCTGGAGAGTTTAGTTCTGATAAAATATATTTTGAAGTTAAAGACATTAAATAATCGGCGGGATCTAATCCAAATAAACATCTTAATTCTCGGAATACTTGAGGACAATAGTCTTTAAACTTGAAGTCATACTTCGAAGATGGAGTTAATTCGTTACCTGTCACATCAAATGCAAGTTTCTTACTCATCTTGAAATCTAAGTCAGTCAGCGGTTTCATTATACCTGAACATCGAGAAACCGCAACTCTTATTCCAGTTAGCATATTATATGCAATGACATAATTTACATGACCTTCACTGACTTTGTTACCAACTAAAACTTTATCGTCATCTAAAAACACTTTCTGCTTTTTCTTATTCTCTCTCTTTGCTAGAATAGAATTTCTCATTCTTTCAATTTCGACCGTTGCTGTGTCGTTGTGTATTCCAGCAGCAAATGTTGAATGACGAACTCTTGTATTTTGGTTATTTATTTGGGACAGGGATTTTGATGGGAGTGTATGTCTTCTCGTGGAGGTATTCAGGAGAACGGAACTATCCTCACAATTCTGTATGTACGATTTGGTTTCAATTAAGCTTGATGTATCCAAAAGGAAATCCGTTTTTTCTCCATGTATTGAGAAGCTTCTTAATATATCTTGCAAGCTTCCTTCATGACGTAGTTCTCGTTCTGTGGTCTGTTGAGTATTATCAGTAATCGTATCTAGACCAGTAGGCAGAGAGTTCTCTCTAGTTACTTCTTGTGCATTGAATGTTGTACTCAAGTTGTTATTCGTTGTTGTTGTGTTACCGCTCTCTATCGAGCTTGGGTTTGTGAAAATTATTGACTCGTCAGTAGTTTCAATTCTCGACAGTGGTGTTGAAGGGCAGGCGCCTCTTGTTTTCTGGGGCAAATCTAAGTCATCTATATGGTCCGGGATAATAGGCTGAATCTTTGATTTGATCTCTGAATCTGAAGAAACGCTCAACATATTAGTTTTGTGTTATGTTTAGTGACTATAATGCTGAATATATGTTCAAGCCATTAATGGATGGGTGGATGTAAAATAAGCTGTATGCTATTGACGAATGTATAGACACACTTATGATTATACAGATATCAAGGTGTTTTTTGTATTATATTTGCTGTTGATGTTGATGTATTAGCGAATACCTCCTCCTTTATTTTTTAAAGAAATGGGAATGCAAAAAAAATGAAAACTCAAAAATGAATATTGATTATACTATCTTTTTAAATTATTTCAAGATACAAAATAGTCAATATTTTACCAGGAAAACAAATAAATTACTCCTATTTAATTTTTGCTTTTATTCCCGCTGGTTCTGTTGAGATATGATTGAAACTATATTTGTAAACATAGTATTTTAGAACAGTCCTTTCTATACAATTCAAAAAATTTCTTGTAATGGTTATGAATAATGACCCTTCCTATTGTGGTGAACAGACGGACATATTTCAGATACAGCAAAGTGAATTAAACACAGAGAATACAGAGGGCGAGCTTTCAATTGAAAGTGATTATTGACATGTTTACTTTTTTATGCTACCAAATGGAAACAAATATGCGTACAAAGAACACTGTTTGACGTTTGGAATCTGGCCCATCGAGCCAGTATATCTTCAATGATTGGGAACTTCGTGCTTATCAAATAAATTCTCATACATCAAACAGGGACCTCTGGATACCACACTGTTCAGACCCAAGATGTTTCTGTAGCTGCAAACAAGTCATTGTTGTATTTAGGAGTCATTTGAAGAAGAAACTTGTCTCTCAGTGCGGTGTGTTACAAGTTGAAAATATAACCAGCACTCTATCGTCGGCCTAAGAAGTATCCTGAACGGGTAGTTTCGTTGATTGTATCGGATGGTCAAGACGACGAGTCTTGTTTTATCTGCACTTTCCCGCACCCAGTTATGGCGTCATATGAGTTCGTTATTGGCCTGGTATTTTGTTACATCATGTACACCAGGTTTCTCTTTGTTGTTCTCTAAGAAAGCTAGAAATTCGCCATTCAAACAGATATCTCGTTTGTGGTACTCAATCAGTCAGTTCTCTCAAATTTTGAAAGTTACGTTCTGCTGAAGCAACTTAAATGATTCTTTCTATAACTTTTTAGTTCAAGTTGCCCACGTTTTACATTGGTCAGCCAAGCCCAATGTATTGTTGCTGTCTGCTACATATTACTACATAACCATAGTTAGGGCAATTAATTTTTCTATACAGTCTAGTTTCCATGGTGTATAGACTCCTAACTGCACAGAAGCTGGTTGCCTCGTACTAAGACGATGCTGCTAGTACTACTGCTTTTTTTGCCCAAAAAATTTCAACCTATTGGAGACAGATTTCGAGCTAAACTTATATGTGATCATTGTGCTGGAGAGCCATGAGGAAAAAACCAAGAGTTTACACAGCCTGAACCATAAATCTCAATATACAATTCAGCATTTTCCTTCTTAACGAAAGAATAACCGAACACCATATATTAATATGGCATAGGCATATATATTTCAAGAATGTTCGGCTGAACACCTTCAGTTCAACGGTCTCTTATCTAAGCACCAATCATGAAAACTTATCCCGTACTTTATTTTTAGAAGAACTGAAATACCCGTGAAAAAACTACAGTAGCTTTAAACTATGACAACATTATGAGCATTGTCTCATAACCATTCATCTTATCTTGGCTAATACTGAGCACAACATAAATATTATAAAGTAGACCTGAAATCCCTTATTCTAGGAGTATTAATTCAAAAATCTAATTTGTTATCACTTATATCCATATTTTACTACAGTTTCTAAAATCTGTTAAGTATTATGAGTTTGAATGAAAAAGAAGTAAATACATACGTACACAAATTACCAGAGATATCCTTAGATGGAACTTTCGATGGAAACATCGATGATACAGTCCCACCTTATAAGTTAGAGATTCATCAAGTCGAAGAATTGCTTAAGACTTCTATTAAGAATGGTTTACACTATGATGATGTGAAGGAAATTTTGTCATCGGTTGGCGAAAACGTTTTAGGTGACGAAAGTGGTATCAATTATGTAGAAATTTTTGTTCATCAAATATGCAATGCTATGATCTTAGTTTTAGTTATTTCCATGGCAATTACTTTTGGAGTTAAAGATTGGATTTCAGGAGGTGTGATTTCATTTGTTGTGTTTATTAACGTCTTTATAGGATTCATACAGGAAGTCAAAGCTTCAAAAACTATGAATTCATTAAAATCATTATCCTCACCAACTTCCAGAGTCATCAGAAATGGGACGGATTCAACTATTCCAACAAAATACGTTGTTCCTGGTGACATAGTTGTCATTAAAGTTGGAGATACAATTCCAGCTGATATTAGACTCGTTGACTCCTTGAATCTTGAAACTGATGAAGCCCTCTTGACCGGTGAATCGTTACCTATCTCAAAAGATCACACTTTGGTTTATTCTGAGGATATTTCAATTGGTGATCGATTGAATATAGTGTATTCCTCTTCAACCGTTACCAAAGGAAGAGCTGTTGGCATTGTTATTGCTACAGGCTTAAATACTGAAATTGGTAAGATTGCCAAATCTCTTCAAAACACAAAAAAAAAGTTCAAGAATGAAGATGAAAATAAATTTGCCAAAAATATGTACATTGTTTTGAAAGATGGAGTTGGTTCATTTCTTGGTACAAATGTGGGGACTCCCTTACATAGAAAATTAGCAAAACTAGCAATTTTCTTATTTTTTGTTGCAGTTCTGTTTGCGATCATAGTTATGGCATCTCAAAAATTCAAAGTGAACAAGGAAGTTGCTATTTATGCAATTTGTGTTGCCTTATCGATGATTCCGTCTTCTTTAGTCGTGGTTCTTACAATTACCATGGCTGTTGGTGCGAAAGTCATGTCCACCAGAAACGTTATAATTAGGAAGCTGGACTCTTTAGAAGCCCTTGGTGCAGTTAATGACATCTGTTCAGATAAAACAGGTACTTTAACTCAGGGCAAAATGATTACTAGATCAGTGTGGGTTCCAAGCTGTGGTACTGCTACAGTTCAAAATTCAAATGAACCATTCAATCCGACCGTTGGTGATATAAAGTTTTTTAATGAATCACCGGTAGAACGTTACACTTCTGAACAAGAAATCAAAATTAAGCCATTCACTAAAGAAATTTTGAATTCAGAGATTTTTCAGAAATGGTTACATGCTGCCTCTTTAGCTAATATTGCAGATGTATATAAAGACCCTGAAACAGATGAATGGAGGGCACATGGCGATCCAACTGAAATTGCTATTCAAGTGTTTGCGTCGAGGTGTGATCTTCCAAGATCCTTTTTGACTGAGGGTGATTTTCCAAAACTGAAACATATTTCCGAGTTTCCATTTGACTCTTCAGTTAAAAAAATGACTTCAGTCTATTCATCAAAAGATAATAAAGATGAAGACTTAGTTTTCACAAAGGGTGCTGTGGAAAGAGTTTTAGACTCTTGTTCAAGTTGGTACAAAAATGGAACCCTCGAAAAACTTACTGAGGAAGATACTGAGTTTATTGAAAAAAATATGAATTCATTATCACAGGAAGGTTTAAGAGTTCTAGCATTTGGTTCTAAAACAATTCCAAAAAGCTCTGAGTTGAACAATCGCGACGTCATCGAATCAGAACTAACTTTTTTGGGTCTGATTGGAATATATGATCCTCCTCGACATGAAACTGCCGGTGCCGTTAAAAAATGTCATAAAGCTGGTATTAATGTACATATGCTTACCGGAGATCATCCTGGAACTGCAAAAGCTATTGCTCAAGAGGTGGGCATTCTACCACATAATTTGTATCATTACGCAGATGATATCATTAAAGCTATGGTTATGACTGCAGCTGAATTTGACGCGTTATCTGATTTGGAAGTTGATAATCTGCCTGTTTTGCCATTAGTTATTGCAAGATGTGCTCCACAGACTAAAGTTCGTATGATTGAAGCGTTGCACCGTCGTGAAAAGTTTTGTGCAATGACAGGTGACGGTGTTAATGATTCTCCGTCTTTAAAAACCTCTGACGTTGGTATTGCTATGGGTATTACGGGCTCTGATGTTGCAAAAGATGCTTCGGATATTGTTTTATCAGATGACAATTTTGCTTCTATTTTGAATGCAATAGAAGAAGGACGCAGAATGAGCGATAATATTCAGAAATTTGTTTTACAATTGTTGGCTGAAAATGTTGCCCAGGCTTTATATCTAATGATTGGTTTAGTCTTTTTGGATCAGAATGGAATGTCTGTTTTTCCAATGTCTCCAGTTGAAGTATTGTGGATTATTGTTGTTACTTCGTGTTTTCCTGCTATGGGTCTTGGAGTTGAACCAGCTCAACCAGATGTTATGGAAAAACCTCCTAAAGATTCAAAAGCGGGAATATTCACGTGGGAGGTTATTGTTGATATCATCGGTTACGGTTTTTGGATGGCTGCTTGTTGTTTGGTTTCCTTTGTTATTGTTATTTATGGAAAGGGCAATGGTGAGTTGGGTGTTAACTGTAATGAGAGATATTCAGCCTCTTGCAATTACGTTTATAGAGCACGATCATGTTCTTTTGCGACAATGACCTGGTGTGCCTTAATTCTAGCATGGGAGGTCATAGAAATGAGAAGATCATTATTCCAAATGAAACCAGACTCAGAGACTCCTTATACTCAAGTTTTCAAAGATCTATGGTCTAATCAATTTCTATTTTGGTCAGTTATCGGTGGTTTTTTAAGTGTCTTCCCGGTCATTTATATTCCAGTTATTAACAAAAAAGTTTTTTTGCATAAACCAATTGGTTACGAATGGGGTGTTGCCTTTGCACTTTCTTTACTTTTCTTAGCAGGCTGTGAATTAATCAAGTTATTCAAAAGAATGTATTTCAGAAAACAGCTGGTTCATAATCCAGAACATGATCTCGAAAGAAATTCTCCATTTGATAGATATGTCTCGTTTTCCAGAGCCACTACTGCAGTTGCTGATAATAATGCGCATCTATTTAAAGTCTGATTTTGTTTTTAAGTTAATCAAGTTTTGTTTTTATTGTGCACCGTTATCAGTAGGCCTAAGAATGAACTAAGAGCGTACAGAAAATACCTTTATCCCCAAATAGTAAGGTAAATTCTACACAATATTGGCAGATGGGTAATACTTCTCCCATTTTCACGTTATATCTAACAGAGCTTCCAAGGTTAGTAATTCCTATTAGTTAGTTTGATATAATGTGGAGTATCAGTATATGCTACTGCAGCTAAGCTGTTTTTGATAGAGTTCTTTGGCTAAATAATTATTTAGTTGATTCATGTTAATATTCAATATATTTGTCTCTTGACTTAGTAATAGTCTACAAAATCAATTGCAACACTACTTTAATTTTATATTATTTATATTATGGTTTGATCTTTATTTAGTTATATACAAAATCACTTCATTATCTAATTATTTGTATTCTTTGAGCTCTTAAAATATATATGAAATGACATTATCTATAACTTTATAGACACTTGAGCGTCTGCGACGTTGGAGTACTTCATGTCACGTCGAGAATATTTATATATATATATATAAAGCAACAGCTACGGCAAATACCCAGAGAGTAATTTACCCTTACAAGTCAGTATCTCTTTCTAGAGATGTCTTGATATGTAAATTACAGTCAGACTGAAAAATCTGTTTTTGACAAAATCATGAGACTTTTTTGGGTCAAGACTGGCAAGGTGGTGTCAACGTTTGCAGTTATTCTGTTACGTATAGAGATTGGCATCTGGTAATCTTTCCAAATCCTTCCTTGAAGTGGTTTGTTGAAGTCAAAAGCCCATGTGTATGGCTGAAACCACTTGGTGAACTTCAACAAACATGCCATAGTACTAAGAGTCGAATGAAACTACAAACCAAAGAGTGATAGTGATGGTGAACCAAGTGTGGAAGAGCCAACAACGAAATGTTCCCAGAGTTGAAAACCTCACATGGTTCGACAATAACTAGGGAACGATATAATTATTTTAATCATCTCACAAATTCTGAAGTCAGAAAAGCATGCTACTAAGACTATACTAAAATGATCACCACATAATCTTCCTACATGGAGAATATAAAAGCATCAGGATCTCCACCTAAAGTCTCTTATTTCTTGGAGTTCCAATTTCCAGTCTCTGATAAATAAAAATCGCTAATTAGCGACGATTGTGTCAACTTCATCTCAACTTGTTTTCCTCCAGCTTCACTTAAATCATACCTTCATTCTCCAATACTCTCAATGTACCGGTAAGTGCAGCATCAGCCTGTCATCAGCTCTATAAGATACCTACCCACAAATACCCAATACCTCAAGAATATTGTGTGTCCAATACTCTTGTGTGAGTGATATGATTGATACCCAAACCTTTTCCAGTATCTTGCTGTTTCATCCATGGTTCTAAGTCTCAGTGTTATTTTGAGTAGCAATCAGTCAATATTCCAGAAAATCTCGTGATAATTTTTGTGGGCTGCCTTTTTTTCAAAAGTTGTTCCATTACAGAGATATGAACGGCCAGCAGAAATACCATAACAGCCTACTTCTTCAATGACTTTAATTTTCCATAATTGACGATATGGGATCCATATTAAAGCCATGAATCATATCTATTTGCCAGTTTTTTGTTCAAGTCACCAGCTTGAAAATAATTTTAAATACCATACTAATCTTCAATATGGGGTTTGAGGTTATAATACCCTGCACCTGCGACAGTACATTAAAAATAACATGACAAAAAATGAGCAGACAATTTGACAAAGTATATTGCCACAAAGAGATAGGTTAGAAACGGGGAAAAAAAGTGTATATAAACGATGAAAGATCCCCTATAGCTAGAGGATTCTTGTAGTTTGATTATTATTATCATATCAATTGTTAACTACAATCAAATATACTATTAACTATTATCTACATACAAACACAATGATTCCAACACCATTTATCAGATCAGCTGCTTCAGTCTTATCACACCAGGTCGCACCAGCCTCAAAAACAGCCTTTAAATCAACCTCGAAACATATTGGGGAACCATTCATCTTTGCTGAAATCAGAAGAACAGTTCCATCTATTGTGGGATGGGGTGTTGCCTTATCTACTGCTATTTTATGGCCACTTCCTGTCAAGAGCTACTACTTGAAAAATGGATTGTCAGCCAATAGCATGTAACGGATTTGTTGCCATTCGGTTTATTTATTAAAGCACTTGCAGTGCTTATGACTGTTGTTTTTCGGAGTATTTTTAGATTATATTCATGATTTTTTTTAAAGGTTTTAATACATTAATATGAAGCTTGTTCTAGTTTTGACTGTAGGGTATTGAAGCAATGCTTTAATTAGGTATATTGTACGTTATTAAAATTAGGAGTTCACTTTTACTTAGGAATGAGGTAACCCACCCAGTCTTGTAGTTGTACTAATATACTCAAACTGTTTTGCGTCTTGACATGCTACTGAAATGAAAAGGTTTAAATAACTGCGCCCATACACATAAATTATCTACCTATAAAGTTCATTCTAATTCATATGATTTTACTCTTGAAAAATTCAAAGATTTTTCGTTTTTCAAAGAAAAAACTCCTTTCTCTTCGTCCTTGACAGAATACGAACATACCCATTTCAGCTGATGATGTTTCTTATTACCTATACTTACAATTTGTAATTTCTCTACGAAATGGTATACCGGCGTGGTGCGCCTAATTGTGATAATGCCCTCTGCATCAATCAACCAAAATCCCACTTGAGAATTCTTGAAGTATTTTGATTTCTTGGAAAAGTTTGGTACAACATCTTCTGGAGTCAAAGAACTAATCAATTTAATAACTGAGCCATCAGGGTAAAATCTGAAGTATCGATAGTATGTGATGATTTGGACTGGATTCAGCCATGCTGACGAACCTTCTTCTCGTGCTCCATATCTCAAATAGTTGCAAACACCGATGTATAACCCATTGAACTTGATAAATGGTCGATCCGTAATCATCGAGTGCCAATTGTTGTCCCATCTTTGAGCCATAATGTCCTGATCCTTCACGAGTCCATTTAGTTTTGCAGATTCTGGATCGTATTTTTGAGATGGATAAACAATTTTCGATAACACCTCATATGGGATATTATTCTTGAAACATAATGTGTTTAACAGCTTACATGTTAGGGATAGATTCACCCAACTAGGGGCTGATTCAATCACCAGAATCTTGATGATATAAAGCAAAATGTCGTTTGGTAATATTTCCAACAGCAAGCATTGCTCGACTTGTATATTAGCTTCGTAATTGACCTGCTCTATATCAATGAGTGTCACCTTTGAAACAAGGCTATTCAATTTATCCTCTTTTTCTTGTTCATATTCCTCTATGAGCTTCTTTCTGTATAGTTTCTCAACCCCATCGTGTATCTGGCCGTATCAGTAAACGCAAATTCTGATTCAAAGCTTCTTTAATAACAAGTTACATACTTTTAATGCTGTTCTATAGAACCCAACCGCATCTGCCATCTTACCATCTCTTTCCTTTAAAACCCCTTTTTCAAAAGCTTCTAAAGCTTTTTCTTCACTTGAGATGGCCTCTATTAATACCTCACTCATACTCTTTACTAATTCATTAAATAATGTAAACTCTTGACTTTTGTTCCTGTTAAATGCTTATAAACTAATAGGACTTATAATTATTTCCGCGAAGTCGTTTTGGATTTATTGCAACTCTTCTTAGAAGAGTAACCCTACTTTATGATATAATAATTTGACATTTGTTCTTACCAAGAAAGAGAGATCTTTCATCAATTGATAGGTTAGCTTACTAGTTTCTTTTAGTTGATGACTTCAGGCAAGTTTTTCTATGGTATGTTAATCTGATATAACGGGAAATTTTCCTACGACAGTTTTCCAGCTATGTAACGTTATGGTATTCATTTTTAGTGCTATTTGGCTTCTTGAAGTCCTATATTAGATTTTAAAGCTTTAGTATTGTAATGACCGGCAGCAGAAACATTGAGCGTGGAATCCTTGTTTTTTTGTAAGAGTGTTGGCTGAGAATAGCTTGAATTTGAGCTTTTGGTGAATCCTAAAGTTTGAGAGGAACCGGAAATCGATGTTTACACCTCGAAATTTGAAGATTAAATTATATATATTCATTAGTTCACTTGGTGTAACCTGAAACATCTTAAATACATTTTGAAAACAAAACTAGTTTGTAAAAGGGTCAAAACAGTCATGAATAACTATTTTAAAATAAGCTGTGCCACATTGCTTTTAATATTGTATCGTTTTGTATGATTGCTCTTTTTCATGACTGAATTGTGATATGAAAAATTTGTCTCTTTAAATCACAAAATGTGATAAGTAACACTATTGAAACAACTATTTTACCAATCAAAAACAATTTACTCTGATATTTGTTTATTAAACATGTTAAAATATACATCAAACTTATAGCTGGTGGTATCCAAACATTCTTTCTGATTCTAATAATAATACTCATCATGTTTTGTTCATTTTACATTAGAAAACATACACAATTTGTATTATCTATTTTCAATATACACGTCAATAGTATATTGAAAGAGGCTATTTTATTTTATAGAAAGAGAGGTTTATTAAAACAATGAATTTTCAGAACGATTTCATCAAGGTTGGTGAGGAATATATTAAACAAGGTGGCAATTTCGCATTGCTTTTACTTCATGGTGACGGTGAAAGATCATTTCATGCTTCTGAATATTTCAAACCACTCGTTTCTAAGTTTGTTTCAATTATTGATGATGACTTGGATGAAAGTGTTACGTCTCAAAAGGCTACCAATCAAGAGAAACATAAATTAACATATGATAGAGCCTTATCATCACCTACATATGATTTATCAATCGAAAATGAAAGGGAAGTTTCGAACCATTTTCGCTCTTGCTTTAGAGAATTGCAACAGTTGTGCTGTAAAACTGTTGCAAAAGCATGGATTAAAGTTATCGAACCAAAAAAACAAACAAATTACCCATATAAAGGCGGCGAAGAAACAAAACCATCATGGTGGCCTGAAAACACTCGTCATTGTGAACCAGATCACTTAATTAAAGCTGAACGTGTCGAGTTGTTGATTTCAATTCTTCGAAGTAAAGAAGTAACTGTTGGTCAACTAAGGGAGGCTACGAACCTATGTGGCTCACTTCAGGACTTCAAGTTAGCAATTTTGGATGAAATCTATTTTGTTGCGTCAAAGGAAAAACAAATGTATGCTTCCAAAAAAGTGAATGGAAACCACTCTTCTAGCATTGTTGTTAGTGATTTTGAAACTGCTTCAAGACTTGGTTTAAATTTTAAGAAAAATAACACTCAAAGAAAAAAAAACCTTGACAAACAAACCTTCGCGGAGGTCGCTCCTAATGAGGATGAAGTCAGTGATGATATACTACTTTCCAAAATGTTTGATGATTCGTCAACTAATCAGGACTCGAGTTACAAAGAAGCGAACCTTTTCAGTTATTCAAAAAATGAGAACACTTTTACTCAAGATGAGGGAAGTATTGATTTCCATTCATTTCCTTCGTCAATGGTCAACGAGTCTAATTATATTCACAATCAGACCTCAACACCATCTCATGAAAGTTTTTCGGCATTAAATAACACCCCATATCGTTTATTTGATTCCAACTTTTCTACAGGGTTTAGATTTACTCCTTCTTCAGCAGACCACGATATTGTTACTAGTGCAGATACTCTAAATAAACAGGTAAACTGTTCACCAACTAAATTTAAAGATGAAATTAGATCGCCAATTCGTGAAGTCTTGTCTAATTGTGATTTCAACTCTAAAAATCTACCGGGAGGACAGTTGAAAGAAAATGAAGCTAGAAAACTTCCTTCTTTGAGCAGCTTAGGGCCTCCACTATACATGATGAAAATATCAAAGAAGAGATGCTCAAAGGACACTCACAGAATTTCTGCAGTTAGTCTTAAACTAAAAGAAGAAGACTCCAAAGTTTATGTTTACAGGGACAATGATCATGAATCACATTACGAGGATTCTCAGAGCACCATTATTTTATCATCTCCAGAGAAAAGTGTAATCTCGCAGAAGAAATGAATACCTGTATCAGAAGTTCATTTATATGACACTTTTTATGTTAAATTTTTTCAATATTATGTTCGTATAACGCTTTTTCGGCGAATGTTTCCTCCATACATTTGATTTGGTTGGTTTGTGATACCTTAGTTTTTAATTTTTCTCCAGTTGTATTTGACTCACTCATTATATTTATTAAGAAACTTTTAATCTTGTGTGCGTAGATTAGAAAGCCATCTCCGAATGTAATGCTTCAAACGCCAGTAAAAAATGTAACAATATTTCTTTTCTGAAAAATACTAAATTATAATTGCTTCGAATCAAATCGTATAATGAGTCAAAGACAATATTGAGGGAGTGATTGAAATGAGCTGACATTTAGTCATAGTTTTATATATGTAGTCCATGTGCCACAAAACCAACCTCAAATATATATCAATTACTTGCAAATTTTAAAACATCAAGATATATCACGGAAAACCTCAAACACAGTTCTAGTTTTAATATTTGAGATGAAAATAACTCTTATTCTATTTGCTTCAAATGTTTTCTTGACTTGTTTCGCAAGAGGCATTACAAGTAACATTGGCGCGGCATGCTTATTTATCGCAAATAATCTGACCAACTACCCGTTTGACTGTGGAATTGGAAACTTAGATTTAAGCTATAAGTGTCGTTGCTCAGATACTTCATTCTTGGGTACACTATTAGGATGTATTGATCATGGTTCCTGGACAGTTGAAGATGTCACACATGCATACGATTATATCATAGACGTTTGCAATATGCAAGCTGGTAGAAAATATGTCTTCACTGATCTCGTATCAATTTTTGAGAATTCAACCACAAAGTTCATTCATCATGAAGATATTCCACTCAAAAGCTCGAACTATGTTTTAAAAGATCCTGTTTATCCTGATGAAGACGCATATGAAATTTCTTTGGAATCTGTAAACATGTTGATAAGACACAGGGTCAATAGCACCAAATTGGGATGCTTGCTGATAGGTTATTGGATTCTTTTAGCTTTAGCCGGTGCAATGCATCACATTGGTGAATGGGCGTTTCCAAGTTTATTGATATTAATGAACCAGGGTGTCTTCAAATGGGTTAGACGCCATTTTGTCTCTGCTCATTTGCTTTCAATGAACACAAACAAAAGAAGGTCCAGCAAGTTTGGATCTATAATGGCCAAAACAGTTTCTGTTTTTCCTACTCGATTACAGTCAATTTGTATTCTTATATACTTTATTTTAATTGCTATTTTTGCGACAGTTGATTACAAGCTAGTTTATCCTAACTCCATATTTCAGAGCCACAAGTTGGAAAAGCTTGTTTATATTGCTGATAGATTTGGAATTATGGCAATAAGTCAATATCCACTGGTTTTTGTATTTGCAGGCCGTAACAACCCATTAATGATTCTTACCGGCTGGTCTTTCAGAACATTTAGCATTTACCATAGGTGGGTATCAAGAATTGTTTGGGTGATGATAATGGTACATGGATGCTTATACATTTCATATACAGCAGCGAATGGAGACTACGAAAACCGATGGTCTTTAAAGAAATGGTGCTGGGCCAATGCAGCAACTTTCAGTGGTTGTATTATGGTTCTGGTATCGTTCAGGTTTATACGTAATCCATGTTATGAGATTTTTAAGGCGACTCACCAAATACTGGCGATTGTGTTTTTAGTTGGTACCTGGTACCACGTTTATACACTAGGTTGGATTGAATTTTTATTTGTGACTACTTTTCTTTGGATATTTGACCATTTTGTTAGAATCAGTAAAATAATAGTTTCAGGAGGAATTGTGTTTGCGGATTGTGAAGCTATTTTGGATATTGATCAACCTAAAGGCTCTGAAGGGACAATTGTACATTCAATTAGGATGACCATTAGTTACTCTGATTTTTGGAGAGCGTATCCAGGCTGTTATGTTTTTGTATATTTCTTGAAACCAACTATGTTTTTTGAATCACATCCATTAACCGTAATGGAACCTGCTAAAGCAGAATTATGGAACCAACTTGTTCTAGTAATTAGAGTTAAAAATGGAATTACAAAAAGATTAGGTGAGTTTATCGCATCAAAAACAGATAGAAAGATCAAAATACCTGTGCTAGTAGAAGGACCTTACGGTTCATGTTTAGCGTTCAGAGCTTACGAAAATGCCATCTTCTATGCAGGAGGTGTGGGAATTACATCTGTTTACGCTCTAGCATTGGATCTAGGCAGAAAATATAAAGCTGATATTTTAAGAAAAGAATTTCAACCTTCACAGCATTCAATTCAATTGAATTGGGTAACACCGCATGTCCAATATCTTGAAATTTCGGTTGATGAAATTTCAGCTTTAGCAGAGGTTGGTAATATTGAAATTAACATTTATGTTTCAAGAATCAATAAATTTGACCTACAGTATACTAAAGACCTTAGTGAACGGTATGGACCATCAGCAAAAGAAGAGCAGAGCTTAATTAGAAGATATACTGAAATCAACAGTGGCAAAACAGATATAGAAACTCAAGAGAATAACGATTCAAGAACTCTCAGTTCTTTCGTTAATGGAACGTCATCGACATCATTGACCTTGGATACCTCCAAATCATATCCAAAAGTTGAGATAGTTAAAATGATGATTGATGGCTTAATTCCTAATGTGAAGGTCAATTTAGGAGAGAAACCAGACATTCAAAAGAATATAATTCAATATGCCCGTTCTATCAATGGTACAATTGCAATTATCGCATGCGGGCCTGACTCAATGAATAGAGACGTTAGATCAGCGTCCATCAGTTGCTTGAAAGAAGACAAAATACAAAGAGTGGACTATTTTGAAGAACAGCTCTTATGGTGAGTTTCTTTTCAAACTATAGAAAGTTCTCCGTTTTATGGTATTTATGTTTTTGAATATATGATCAAAAAGGGTAATTTACGTTAAGTCCGCCGGTTCACGAGATAAGAGTTTTTGTCGATAAAAATATCAAGGAATAGGTTTCCCGAAAATATTTGGAATTTGATTCCTTTTATTGTTTGTTTTTAAGTACAAATACAAAGAAACAATGTCTTACGGTCCTTCAGCAGCAGAGCGTTTGTCAGGTAAAACAATATTAATTACGGGGGCTTCGGCAGGTATTGGTGAAGCAACAGCCTATGAATTTGCAGAAGCATCGAATGGTAATATCAAATTAATATTAACAGCAAGAAGAATTTCTAAATTGAACTCGTTGAGAGAGTTGTTGTTGAAACAATTTCCGAACTTGAAAATATTGATTGGTGAATTAGATGTTTCAAAAGTTAATACCATTGGACCTTTTCTAAAGAGTTTACCTACTGATTTTCAAGAAGTTGACGTTTTAGTCAATAATGCTGGAAAAGCACAAGGAATTGATAAAGTTGGAGACATAAAGGAGGAAGATGTTAATACCATGTTTCAGACTAACGTTCTCGGTATGATTGCTATCACTCAAGCTATCTTACCAGGCATGAAAACAAGAGGCCGCGGTGATATCGTACAGTTGGGTTCAATTGCAGGTAGAGATCCGTATCCAGGTGGGTCAATATACTGTGCTACAAAAGCTGCGTTAAGATCTTTTTCTCATTCTTTGAGAAAAGAACTAATCGACACCCCGATTAGAATTTTGGAAATTGATCCAGGTAATGTTGAAACTGAGTTTTCATTAGTCAGATTTTTTGGAGATGAAGCAAAAGCTAAAAATGTTTACAAAGGTACCGAACCTTTGGTTGCTAAAGACATTGCTGAATTGATTGTCTTTGGTTGCACAAGAAAAGCAAATACAGTTATTGCTGAAATGTTGGTTTTTGGTACTAACCAAGCTAGTGCAAGCCATCTTTATCGTAAACCGGAATAGACAAGATATTTCAATGTTAATCTTATTTAGAGTTGATAGACAATAGATTATTATTAAAAGCTAATTTTGTTCAAGATTTGTAATTACGTTTAAGTTCTATTTTATGTTTAGGAAATAACTCTATTTTATCTATATAATCAAACTAATTTTTACAAAAATCTATGATTTCCGTATCGAATATATCAGGATTATCTAAAAAGACATTGTGTCCAGCATTCGAAACTATCTTAAAAGTAGAGTCTAAGCCTAATCTAGTCAGTTTTCTCGAAGCAGTATAACCAGCGTTTGTATCCATCCAATCATATTGACCATAAATCCATAATACTTTCCTAACTTTTAATTCGTCTAAATTGTCATAAATTGGATCTTTTGCAAGAATTGAAGGTGTTAGTATTTTACGAATTGCTAATGTTGAGGTTGTTTTGCTCAGGAATAAGTTGAAAGCAAAATCCGAGAATAAATTAATTTGCTTCTCATTTGTCGAACCTCTTTTGAATCTGAAATTAACAAATCTATAAATCAGTGAAACACCAATGGGACCCATCAATTTTATCAAACTGAACTGATATTTGAAGAAAAAGTTTGGCATAAATGGTTTTCTGTAGTAAAATTTACTTAAACTATGCAAGGCAATTGGGTAAGGTTTGTTTTTCACAAACTCGTTATTGATTGAAAAGATACTGGGCTCAACACCAACTGGACTGACAAGTATTAACTTTCTGATATTATCGGGATATTTCAAAGCATATTTAAAAGATAAATAAGCACCAAAGGAGTGACCTAAAAGATTTAATTTCAATAGATTATTTTTAATTCTCCAACTTTCTAACGAATCGATGTAGTAATCCTCTATAGACTTTAGCATTTTTTTGTCTCCTGAAACATCCTGTTTTTCAATTACGAATGATGTGAATGTTTTCTTTTCTTTATCTTGTATTATTTTAAATTTATCTTCGCTTGTAACGAAAGGTCTCAATTCTGGCTTTGAAGATAAACCACATCCCAATAAATCAACTGCATAAACCCTATTAAAGTTCTTAGCCAACTGATTGAAATTTCTGTGGAAAAAAATTGAGGAAGCACCGTACCCATGAATCATAACTAGCGGATCAGCTATCCCACCTTTATCAAGTTTCTCGAAACTTAGTTCGTTCAATTGGTCAACTAGTGAGTTGCTGAATTTGACCTCCTTATCGTTTAGAGCAATTGATTTAATAATTTTATTCTGTAAATTTTCTAATGTTTTCGTTGCATCATTAGTTAGGTACTTTATCCATTTTTCAAAAGTTGAATTTGATGATGTTGCGGTCGATATCACTGATGGCGATCTAAATACTTTGTCAAATAATCCCTTATCTGATATCTTGGCATTTTGCAGACGAGATAAGCCAGAAGAAAACTGTCTTATGACTGTTTTATAGCACTTGTGATGATTTATCATTTTTTGGGTACGAGTTTATACCAGAATCTATAAAGAATGTTGATTAAGTTCGATTCTTGTTTCCTGGAGAAAAACATGGATTTAATTATAAACTCCGAAGCAAATTATTTCAGATTTTTCGATATCAAATAAGAATAAACTGAAAACTATGAGCAGGTCTGTTTTTTTACCTTTTGTTATTATCCTGCTATTTGAATTCAGTAGCCGATAACCTGGTTTGAACGGTACCATTTCCTTCAGATTAAATAGGTAGATTCTTGAGATGGAGCTTCATACTTAATATTTTATTATAAAGTGAACTTCGAGAGTTCTCGACTGCTTGTTTATACTGCCCCATTACTTGATTCAGGTGACTACATAATTTAAACGGAATTTATAGACCGGTGAATTAAATGAATATAAGCTTAATACACTAAAAACTTTCATGAGCGACGTAATCTAGAAGTAGCAGCAACAACAGCAACTTCAAGAATGAATAAATAGGAATAAATAGGAATAAATAGCAACAGTACCGTGAAGTAAACAGTTATATTAAAAAAGATGGAGTTTGTAGTCCGGCAATCCAGCCTTTAAGTAGTAAGCTTTAACTGGAAGGGGCCATAGAATAGAGGATGACAGGAAAAGTCCCCAACCTATGAATGTTGGTACGATTCTCTTAATTTCAGTAACGAAAAAAGGTTCTCCAATGTGTTTTGAAGTAGATTTAAAAGCAAGTCTTGAGACTGGAGCAGCTTGGTGAGCTAGAATTGAAGCTGCTGATCTGACAAATGGTGTTGGAAGCATTGTAATTTATAAGAGTTAATTAGTTATTTATGATGATAATAATACAGTATCTATGCAATCATAGTTTAACAGAACACGAATTCTTACGCTTTATATACTTTTACAACTAGTAGCCTGTTTTGTCAAGATGAGTTTTGATTTTTTTTGTCATG
>JAJMCJ010000055.1:0-49493 GCA_030572875.1 Wickerhamomyces kurtzmanii | reverse complement strand
CTGGCAACACACAGCCGTTCAAAAATTGATTCAAATAATATCCCAAAAAAACTAGGCCTTTAAAAGGACTCCTTTATATTCTAACTGGTATTATTTACTATGATGTCCTGGTATAATGAACTCTTCGGGATTATCTTTGAACAAACACTTTCTGGAACCTTTCCATATAGTTTCCAATTGCGGTCTTCTGGGCAATAATTTCTTAGCTTGTTAGTATCACATATCAAAATTCTGGATTAGAAGCTTAAGAGGTTATACCTACCGGAAACACTATCAACAGTTTATCTGAATCTTTAACTATAACTGCAAGATAAAATATCACTTCCAGTTCTTTGAAACCTTCGTTTATAATAATATCAATGATTTTTTCTTTTGGAATAAATGTCGACTCTTTGCTTCTATTCAGTATCCCAGAACTTGTTTCTATCTGAACTCCAATGCCTTCCAACACTAAAAATGATTCTTCTATAGATAAACGTTAGAACTCTTCTCCACGATATTCAAACATCAGATACATACCTATAGGCTTTCTAAAAAGCAGATAACACAATAGCACACATATGGTAATCAATAGTCTATAATCTACACCATTGAACAAGTTCGGATAAAATAGTAACAATAATGATAAAAAGGATGTCAGTAGTAGTAAGACTTTTACCAATATTGATTTTGAAGTTTTTGTTTTTTGGGATACTATGTAATTCAAAGTCTTGGCATCGGACGGACTTGATCTTCCTATAGTCAAAATATAATCTTTAACACCCACCATACTGTCCAATGGTTAATTCAGCTAATCTTTCAAAAGTTGAGAACTTAAATATTCAACAGCATGTTGTTCCTGTCTGTGAATAGGATGTGGATGGTTCAAAAAATTGACAGAGAAAGAAAGGGTAACCATATTTGATTTCGATATAAGCAAATTGTGATTTAGATATTAATTTTGCAATCCTAAATAATAAAATCCTAATGTTTATTTCCCATAATAATCATACACATATAAAGAAGTAATATACCCAACCCAAAAGTTGTTGCCATCAATCCAGTTCCCGATTCCATTAACAGTATAAACAAAAAAAAATAAGTCTTGAATCAACTAAGCAACAGGAATATCTTCTTCTCTTTGTTTTTTGATTTCATCAATGGTACCAAGAATGGTTTCATGCTTACGTAGCTCTGTTAATTTTTCAGCTCTTGTCATTGATCTTTGTCCCGTTCTGATCTCTAGATCTCTACGACGTTGCAATTCCAAATCTTCTTGTTTGGCCTTTTCCTTAGCTAGACTCATTTCTTTCAAGTGCTTATCATGCTCTCTCTTTAGTTCTTGTAATCTTATATTGAACTCATCCAACGTTCCAAATCTTTGATTGGATTCTGTACAATACTCATCAAAGTCAATGGGCAAATTTCTTCTTAACGCAAATTCAACAATCAATGGCCTTTTCTTTTCCTCGAGCACAAATTTTGCCTTGATCTGCCGTCTCGTGCGGTGAGGAAATAATTGTGCTATCAGTGCAAAATCTGTACCCCATGATGATAAAGCTCTATAAAATCTCTTGATTTCATCATTAGTCCATCTATCGGTGTATTTGTTTTTACCATATGTTCCTGAATTTATTAGATTTTCAAAAGGATTTTCAACTTCTCTCTCCTTCAATTCATTATTTGTGTTAGCATGTCTATCAACAACTCTTGAATCTTCATCCACCGCAATAGAACCATCCGCATTCATCTTCAGCTGAATCTGTGCGTTAATTGGCTCTTCTGAATCCTGTATCAATTCCGCAGCCTGTTTTCTTTTCAATTCCAATTTGGCTAGTTCTTCCATTTCCACATCGAATGTACTCACCGGTTTCTTCAATCTTCTTGCGTCTTCTCTAAACTTTCTTCTTTCAACACGTTTCTCAAGCCTTCTTAATTGAGCTTTTTTAACCATTGAATAATTCTGAGAAACCTGTCCAATTGTAAGTGTTGGTTTACACAAATCTTCTAAAGTTAAATCCGTTTCGCTAACAGTATATTTTTGCAGTGTCTGCTCATCACATAGCCCCTTTGGAAGATCATTCAAACTTTTTACTACATAATTCTGATGGCTATCTGAATCTGCGTTCTGCTGATTTTCAGGCGACGCTTCCTTTGATTGTGCCTTTTCTGGCTCTGGTGATATAATTTTTGCAACAATCGGTTGAGAAATAGAAACTGCATTTGATGTGCCAAAAGAATTGGCTGTACCAGATAGCAACGCCTTTTTTCTATCACCCAAGCTAGCTTTATTTAGACTAGTTATAGCAGAGCTACGCTTTCTTTTAGATGGTGGAAGTGGAATGCCAATAACTCGAGCCTCCTCTCTTGAAACAGAACTGTCTGCTAATGGTTTTGCTGCCGTAATTGAAATTTCATTTACTGTGTCAATTGAAATACTGTTGACTCTGTTTCGGAAAAGACCTCTTGTTGACGATAGGTTTGAAGTTATGGAAGAAAGCCTTCTTCTTCTTTGGATCACTTCTGATTTTATGTCATAGGCGGAAAGTGAAGGTCTTCTTATATTCACAAGATCAGTACCAATTTGAGTTTGTGGTTGCTCGATTTGACTAGAAGTAATGTTATCTTGAATATCGGAAATTAAACTTGGTGCATCTGTGGTAGTCTCTTCAAATATTTGAACATTAAGAATCGGAACAGGTGTTGAACTTTTACTTGATACTCTCGTAGAAATTGGAGTGCTAGTGTTAGAACGACGTTGTCTAGCTTTCGGTGCAAAACGAGTACCACTCTTATCTATTGAAAACGTTAGTACTAATCAATTAACCTCACCCAAATTGCACCTCTGAAATAGAGAAAACAACCTCCGGAAACAAAAAAATAGGGATAATAACTTACTGACAATACTGCTCATTATCGGATAATACTAGATTTCAAATATTCCTAAAATTTGCTGAAGTATGGCTTTTACTGTTTCAAACGTAAAATAAACAAAGAATAAATATTAAAAAATACCAAAAAAGCAAAAAAAAATATATAATTAATAATTATATAATGATTAGGTAATCATTATAAGTGAATAATTTTTTCTCTCTCTAATATATGATGGACTTAAATCTTTTTATACAAAAATTTGATCTATAAGATGGCCTTTGCAAAGTTACTTGAGAGTTATAATTGTGGTAAAGACTGGGTTCTAGATCTTGTACCGTCAAAAAACCATGGTTTAGTTGCATCATTAAGTGATGGTTCATTGAAATTGTTTTCATTAGATTCGAGTAAACCTTTTCAGCTTTTAAATACAATCAAGGCACACAAAGGCTCTATAAACAAGTTACGTTCAATTGATAACATTAATTTGGTTGGTACCTGTGCTGAGGACTCAGTGAAGATTTTTGATTTGAGGTTGAAATCTGACAAAGCGGTTCAGACATTTAATAATTCCAGAAATACACCATTTTTATCACTTGATAGTAGGTACAACATGCTGGCAGCAGGAACTGAGTTAAAAGGTGTAGATGCTGAAGTTTATATTTGGGATTTGAGAACGAACGGTTTGATTAGATCATTTGTTGATTCTCATCATGACGATGTTACAGAATTAAAGTTTCATCCATCCGACGATACAATCTTATTAAGTGGTTCAACTGATGGCTACGTGAATATTTACGATTTAACCAAAGACGAAGAAGAAGATGCTTTGCATCAAGTCATAAATTATGCTTCCATAAGCTCAGCTGGTTTTCTGTCGCCTAGAAGAATATACACCCTTTCACATATGGAGACATTTGCAATTCACGAACTTAACGATAGATCAGATGACCCAAGAGAGCCCAAGCCATTAGATTTTGGAGACATTAGAGAATCTTGGAATTGCGAGTATGTTGTTGGTATTTATCCTGGGTTTGTTGGCGTTGGTTCAAATTCTCAGAAAACAGCTACCTTATATCCTTTTCAAGACGAGAAAGTAAACTTGAAAGCTGGCATTCAACTACCAGGGGCTCACGGCGAAGAAGTGATCCGTACCATGTACTGTCCTCCAAATAGCGATCTAATATTCACAGGTGGTGAAGACGGCCATGTTAAGCTTTGGAAAGCTCCAGTTCAGCTAGATGCACCAGAGGCGTTTTTTGATTCTGACCACCAGTCAAGGATTCTAGATATAGATTTCAAGGAAGTAGCTATGAAAGAGGACACACCAGAAGCTTCTGAGGAAGCTGAGACACCAGTATCACAAGAAGACGACATCGAAGTTCAAGCAAGCAGCAAAGAGCATAGACATAAAAAGCACAAATCCAAGCAAAGAGAAGATGGCACGCTCAAGAAAGAGAAAAAAGATAAAAAAGATAAAAAAAAGAAAGATAGAAAAACTGAGAAAGACGAGAAATCTAAGAAAGAGAAAAAAGATCATAGATTTAAACCATATTAGGCATATCCAAATTGGGCACATTTGGATGAAACATGATGTATATTACAAACTGTAAAGTATATAAATAAAACAGAGGCATACTCTTCCCGAACCATTTGTATAATGTAAATTCGACCTTTACAGAAGATTATTATTATAGAGCTGGTGTATTTCGATGTTTCTGTTGATGTTCTGGTTATAGCCTCATCCAAACACCAAAGCTTTTTGCTCACGGGAAATTGATTTTTAACTCCTAAGTCTGTTTTTGTTTTATTCAATCTTGAGTTTATATACAATAAAAAGCACACTCTTTTTCTCTTATTTTTTCATTTCCTGGTGAAAGTTGTTCTGAATTTCTGTTTTTTTTATCAAGTATCTAATAAAATTTTTAAGTTTGTTGTTTAATTGTGCGTTTTAAAAGCCGTTTATTAAATATCTACCCAGCATTAAAAAAGATCATATTATTTTGTACAATTTCGAGCTATACACTGTCCTCGTTAAAAGGTTTATTATCTCTGGACTCATCAGATATTGCATCAATTAATTTAATTGTGAAATGGGTCCACCACCACCAAACGCTTATACGCCAGGGACGGTACTAACAGTTGGCTCCCATAAAGCGATAGTCATCAAATATATCTCAGAAGGTGAGTTCATTGCAAAGTTTTGCGCTGTCTAATACTAACTCAGACTAGGTGGATTTGCTCATGTGTACAAAGTTGAAATCACACCCCCGTATAATGGAGAAACAGTTGCATGTTTGAAAAGAGTCGCAGTGCCTGATAAGGCCAATTTGAATAGCTTAAGAGCTGAAGTTGATGCAATGAAACGTTTGAAAGGAAATCATCATATTGTTTCGTACATTGATTCTCATGCAGCTCGAATGACAACAAACATCGGCTATGAAGTGTTTCTGCTGATGGAGTATTGTTCCAACAATGGATTAATAGATTTTATGAATACGAGACTACAAAATAAACTGACTGAGCCAGAAATTTTGACTATAATGGCTCAAGTGTCAGAGGGAGTTGCTAATATGCATTTTTTGAACCCACCATTAGTTCATAGAGATATCAAAATTGAAAACGTCTTGATAGCAGGAAATGGTGATTACAAGCTATGTGATTTTGGTTCGTCATCTCCTGTTTTAAGACCACCGCGTAACTCAGATGAATTTTCAATTATACAGAATGATGTCTTAAAGAACACGACTGCTCAATATAGATCACCGGAAATGATTGATTTATATAGGGGTCTACCGATTGATGAAAAATCAGATATTTGGGCCTTGGGAATTTTTCTCTATAAACTATGTTACTATACAACACCTTTTGAATCAGTTGGAGAGTTGGCAATTTTACATTCAAAATTTTCGTTTCCAGAAAGACCTCTGTATTCAGAAAGAATGAAAAACTTGATTTCTGTTCTATTAAGAGAAGATCCACGTCGTCGGCCAAATATTTACCAAACTTTAGAAGAAGTCTGTAAGATCCAGGGAATTCCTGTTCCGATTGAGAACCTTTATAAAAAAAGAATTGAAGCTGTTAATCCACCAATGCCCCAACGACCAATGAAAACATCTACGGCCAAGGCAACTCCGTTAGTGAGCTCACAGAAATCAATGTCCCTTCCAAGCTTGGTTAATCAACCTGTCACGAAATCATATAAACATTCCAATTTCGAAATATCATCCACTGATACAAATTACTCTTTGCCAAAAAGAGATCCATTTGCCGATATCGATAAGTCTAAGATTTTTAATTCGAGAGAATCGAGCCCAGAACTGGACAAATATAGGTTTACCGCACCCTCAAAGCCAGCAAGACCTAAAACTTTCAGTGAAATTCAATACCCACCGAACCAGAAAAGACAGGGCGATCAATTAGCATCGAATTTCAAGGCTTTAGCGATAAAATCAGAAAAAGCTAAACCAGTCGTTGCGGAAAAAAATCATTATGTGGATAGTGCTATCCAAACAAGTGACACTGATCTACCTAATATATCTAGAAAGAGTTCGTTTTCAAGATCACAACATTCAAGAAGACCAACAAGCATGTATATTTCGTCTTCATCCGACAATTTCTCGAATGCTGGTACTGGATCAATTACAGGAAACAACAATGAATCACTAAGTAGCTTGAAAAGGATTATAACTGGCTTATCATCCCAAGCTAATTTAGTAGAAGAACTACCATCAAACTTGAACGGAGATGATCTGAAATTCTTGAAAAACCTTGAACAGCAAGATAGTGGTAAATCATGGATTTCCCAGCATACTGGTGGTAGCATGAAATCAATTCGCCGTATTAGCACCGGTTCCAAAAATAAAAGAAATAGCCTGATAGGGAGTTTAACTGGGAAGTTCAATGAAGTTAGACAAGGAAGATCTACAAGTTCGAGTAGCAGAAACCATAGCCGTTCTAGTTCAATTGCTTCTCCTTATAATGATCATTCACTCTATGCTTCCCCCTCAGTCAACTCATCTGACAATCTTAATAAATACAGATCAAGCTCAGGGAGTATTCAAGAAGCCGAGGAATATATATCCCCCAAGTCTCCACCAAGCGTTAAGAAGCCTAGTCGTACAGCTTCAATTCAAAGGAGAGTTCAAATGTTATTAAGCAAACCCAATGATGTTCCAACTTTGAAGACAGCAACCGGCTACGGCAGATTCATAGATGAAACAAGCAAAATAAGAACAAATAACGATGACAAAGGAACATTTAAAAAACCAGAAACATTGAAGCCTCCACCTCCAGTGAAGAGAAAAATTATGCTGCCACCGCAGACACCACCTTTATCATCACAGTCAACCTCATCAAGTACCATAACTTCCTCTGCAACACCACAAATAAAAGTTTCATCAAATGATTCGACACCAAAGTCAATTAAAAAAGGACCACCACCGAAACCTAGAAAACCCACATTCTTGAAGTCACCGTCAGTTTCAAGGGAGATTTATAACCCTTCAAATCAATTAAATTTGGAAGCTGTCGAACTGACATCAGGACATTCTAGAAACACAAGTATTTCTAGTGACTTTTCAATTCCTGATATCGAGGATTTCAACAAAAGATTTCCGAGCGCTGTTTGAAATCCCTTTTAATAGATTTTTGTCGTCTATTTTTCATCATTTCGACATGTTTTCAGCAAAATAAAGCTTATTTTTAAATTTTTCAAGTTATTTTATCAAACAATACTCATTTTTATAGTAATATTATCGATTTCTCACTGAGTTATATATACACTGTAGAGCTTAAAACTAATCATTTATTAATTGCAATTAACGTTACATAATCATACCAAACATTTCTTTACTCCTATAAAAACTTTTTAGGGCAGTATTGCTAACGAGTGAAGAGAATCTTTAGTTTAACTCTCTTTTCATATTGATTCTAATTAAATTAGCAGAAATCACTTTCCATCAGAACGAGAATCATCATCTTCTATGGAATCTAAAATGAAATCAATTCCTTCCTCGAATCTTTCTTCCACGATATTATCCAATCCCTCGGTGTCGCTTCTTAAAACTCTACCATACTTCCGTCTTGGTTTTTTATCATTTGTGCCCCAACAAGAATGATCATTACTTGTGAAGACTAAGGAATTTTTGAAATACCAGTCAGTTATTGTTTCATCAACTAATGGAATAATAGCTCTTAACGGTTTTTTGTCAATGTAAGAGATTGAAGCCTTAACCAAATCACGGGTTTCTCTGTGACCTAATAGATGAACGATTCCAGCATAGGCATCACCAAATCCAAAAAAGCAAACTTTGGTAACATTGAAATATTGAATATAGTTATCCCATATATATAAGCAAAGTTCTTGAGATGAATTCACGGCAGAATAGTTATCATCATCTATTAGTGAATGTGGAATATTAATGTCTATAAATCCGTAATTTTGCTTCTCACTCCATTCAATTAATTTTAATGTCGAATCAACAATTATTGAACTGCTAGGATCAATCAGTCCTGTAAGCGCATCAGTTTTAGCCCACACTTCAGAATTATCATGCACCGAAATAATAATAGTGTCAGAGTCATAAATTCCTGAAGATGCCATGACTTGGTCATCAAAAGATTTGTCATTCAGAATAGGTAAATTCACAAAATTGTATTTTGTAAATAAATCATGTGATTGGTGAGCACGAATAGCATCTTGTAGATTGAAATTTTTGTTTCCATCCCCAACGGGAAACTTGAAATCAACACCTTCATTACCAGGTTTCATTGATTTCCAATATTTGGATTGAATTCTTTTAACACTGTCTATAGTTTCAATCGTTTCATGCTTTGGAATTGTAGTTTTCAGTTCTTCCGGTGGCTCCCCAATTAAGACTTTAGCTACACCTAGAGCTGACTTTGCAATTGAGTCCAAGTTATAACCGCCTTCTAAAACGACACATAAATTACCTTTTGCTAAACTTTTTAACATATGTGTCATATGGCCATAAGCACCTGGTGAAACATGGCATTGACCAATCATATCACCATCGGCAGCATCGAATCCAGACGAAATAATAACTAAATCAGGACTAAACTCATAACATATAGGCATTACAACGTTACTGAATGCGTAAATATAATCGGCATCGCCCATACTTGGAACTGGCCATGGGATATTCACGTTTTTACCTATACCTTCGCCTTCACCACACTGATCAGCAGCTCCTGCAATTGTACCTGGATAATATTTTCCAGCTTCGTATCTGTGTATCGAGATATACAAAACACGAGGATCGTTATAGAAAGCCTTTTGTGTACCATTACCATGATGGATATCCCAATCTAGAATTACAATTTTTCTCACTGATTCAGGATAGTTCTTTAAAATATTTTTAGCTGCTACTGCAACGTTTGAAAACAAACAAAAACCTCCAGGGGCATCTGGTTCAGCATGATGTCCAGGAGGACGAACAACTGCTAGTGAATTTTTGACTTTACCTTCAACAACAGCCTTACAAGCTTCAATTGCACCACCACAAGATAACTTAGCACCTAAAAATGAATCGTGGTTAAAATAAACTGAGTCTCCTTTTTCAGTTTCTTGTAACAATTTTTCTCTGCACATTGTAGTGGTACTTTCAATAAATTTCAGATGTTGTTCAGTATGTACTTGTAAAATTTCTTCAGACGTTGCCTCTCTAACTGGAATTTTCAACATTAAGTCACCAATATCGTCAACACCCAATAAGCTTGGATCCTTGATCAAACCAGCTTCTGCTAATATTTTGTAGATACGATAAATACGTCTTGGATCTTCCGGATGTGGGTCAATATATTCGTAGTACGATGTGAAAATTTTGGCATGATAACGCATACGGACATCATAACAAAGACCTGTTTTCAAAGGAACATAAAAAATTTTAGGATCCACAACTGGAACAATTATTGGTTTTTCTGATATCTTGAAAGAGTCGTCGTAGTTGCTGACATTACCATCAACTTTAACTCCATTAGGTTCACCATCGATCTCAGAAATTTTGCGTTTTTCGCTACTACTGTTCAAGTTCACCGGTGCGTCTTCCATTGAAATATCCCGTTTGTCATCATTTTCCAATTTTATGCTAGTTATGTGCGCTTCATTCAGTTCTTGGATCTCTTTCACAGAAACTGTATCTTCCTGCTTTGACTGAGAGTGTGTTGTATTAGATGTAGTTATTGTTGATGTTTCAAGACCATTTGATAAACTCTCAGTTATTCTTGGCTCTAAATTGTTCTGGCGCATCTTATCTGAGGTAGAAAATTGTAGCGATGGTGTATTCTCAGTTTCAGCTTCAACCATCCTTGAATATGACTTTATTATTAGGCAGCGGTGTTATACAAAATTCCCAGCGGTTTCTGGAGTTGATTGATTAAGTAAACAAAAGTATGGACGACAAATATTTATATGACAAACTCCCTTTACTAAGTGTTGGTGGACCTGGTTTTTTAGCAAATTGAACAAATTATACTAAATTGTGGGTTGAAAATCTAATGAATATAATTACAGTTTTGATATTTTCAAGAATATGGTAAGGTGAAACCCAGGGTGGTAGTCAAGTCTCTAATCAATTATTTCCTTTCAAACACTATATGATAGTTTCAAGCGTGAATGAATAAGGGAATTAAATAAAACAATTAGTGAATAAATAAATAAATAAGTAAATAATGAATGTGCTTAATTATCCACTTTTCAAAAAAAGTTCGGATTACACCAATTACGACCAACAATATTGATTTACGGGAATCAAGAAGTCGGATATCTGGCAGGATTTTCATGAAAAGTTTTAAAAGGTTGATGAGATGAGATGAGATGAGATGAGATGAGAACAAAACTAAACTTAGTGGAGTTTTTTTTTTGAGATTGGATTGGAAACTATGAACTTGTACAGAGAAGCTGAACAGTTTATTTCGTCAAATTCAAAATCCGGATCTTTGCAGACACGTATTTTTGATGCTGCGAAGGAACGAAGAATCAAGACGAACCCAAAACACATCTATGCTTTGGTGTCATCTACGTTGAGATATAAACCGTTTATTCTAGATATACTGAAAAAGTCTAAAGTCTTGAAAGAGGAGAAACAGATAAGTGAATCATTGGCTATCTTGCTGGTTCATGATCTACTATTCACAAAGTCAGGTCGAATTCAAACAGGTAAAAACCCTACTAAAGACGCTATCTTGAGGCACAAGACGAGACTTCAAGCTGAATTAACCAAATTGAAGCTGAAGCATAAAGTCAGAGATTTGGAGGAAATCATTGAAGACGATGATACGCCGGTCAGGTGGTTCAGAGCCAACACAATAAAATCCAATAAGGAGGAAGTGCTTAAACAACTGGAACATTTAGAACGAGTTGAATCAGTTGATCAAATCAAACCTGGCAAAATATATTATGACGAATACATTCCAAACTTGTTTGGTGTTCATCCAAAAGAAGGAATCACAAAACTTAAATTGTATGAGACCGGTAAAATCATCATTCAAGATAGAGCATCATGCTTTCCAGCCCATATTCTAAATCCTCAAAAAGGTGAAAGAGTAATCGATGCTTGTGCTGCACCAGGTAATAAAACTACACATTTAGCTGCCTACGTCCAAAACACTCCTGGTGCTGTTATTGCTTTTGAAAAGGATGAACGAAGATCAAAAATTCTGAAAAAAATGGTAGCTACCGCAGGTGCTTCAAACTGTGTTGATGTTAATGTGGGCGATTTTACAGCTTCGAAACCCGAAAATTTTCCAGATGTTACTGGATTTTTAGTTGATCCATCGTGTTCTGGAAGTGGTATTTTTGGAAGAGCACACGAGGAGGAAAATCCAGAAGAGTCGTACAGTGATATTCGACTACAAAAACTTTCCTCTTTTCAGTTCACAATTGTTAGACATGCATTAAGTTTTCCGAATGTTAAGAAACTAGTTTATTCAACATGTTCAATTCATGCCCAAGAGAATGAGAGAGTTGTTGCTGATCTGTTGAATGATTCACAAGTCAAAGAAGGAGGATGGAGAGTTGCCCCACGCCATAAAGTTATTCCAAATTGGACAAGAAGAGGATTTCCGGAGGAGTTTACAGCATTTGAAAATGGGAACGAAATTGCTGATGGATGTATTCGAAGCTTACCAAAAGTTGATGGTGGTATTGGATTCTTTGCTGTATGTTTTGAAAGAGACTTAGAAGTTGAAACCCCAGTGCCAACGGAAGTTTTAACGGAGGACAAAGAACAGATTGAATTAACTAAAAAAAAACAACCAGAACAAATTGTTAAGAGACAGAAAAGCCAGCCTAAACAGAAATTGCAGCCAAAGAAAAAACAGAAAAAAACGAAAGTTGTGAAAGTTCAGGAAACGGAGAGCAAGCACGATGTAGATGAGCATATGACCGATGCTCTGCAGGGGGAACAAGAGTGGGTTGGTTTTGATTAATCAGTTTATAGAAATAAGCTTAGCAACCAAGGATTTTATGTAAAGTAAATACTCGTGCATTACATCTACAATAATTGAAATTTTTTTCTCTAAAATACCATTAAAATCGTTAAGCAAACTAAAGCTTTCTTATCTATTTCTTTCAGTAAATTTCAAACACAATAGAATTATAGACGGCTGATAATATCAGCTACAACTTCCTGAGTTGATGATTTACCACCGAGGTCAGGAGTTTTGATCTGATCTGCCTTTAAGTTACCGTCAACAGCAGCGTATATCTGAGCAGCAGGTTTAGAATAACCTAAGAATTCAAGCATCAATGCAGCTGATCTGATAGTAGCAATTGGATTAGAGATACCTTTGCCTTCAATATCAGGAGCAGAACCATGACATGGTTCACCAATAACAAAGTCGTCACCAACATTAGCACTAGGAACGACACCTAATGAACCGACTAAAGCAGCAGCACCGTCAGATAGAATATCACCGTATAAGTTAGGAGCAACTACAACGTCAAAGATTTCAGGTTCACGGAACATACGATACACCATTGAATCGACAATTTGTTCTTTTAGGGCAACGGAGCCAAACTTATCTTGGTTAGCATCATAATATTTACGAATGGTTTCACGGAACAAACCATCAGTAACACTCAAGACATTTGACTTGTGGGTAATAGTAACTGTAGGTGATTTGTGTAAAGAAGGATTTCCTAAATCACGTAAGCTTTGACGTTGTAATGCGATCTCAAGGGCAATTTTTCCAATACGTAAAGTAGCTGTTTCTGAAATACGCTTGATAGCCTCTGCAGTTTTTGTACCATCTGCATTCTCAAAGATTCTTTCCTCTTTAACATACAAATCTTCCGTATTTTCACGAACGATAACCATATCAACTGGGCGACCAATACCATCTACAGATTTAACTGGACGAACATTCGCATATAAGCCTAATTTCTTACGCAGAGCAACAATTGGTGATGAATATCCTTCAACTTTTGTAGTTGGCGAAGACACGGCACCAAATAAAGCAGCATCACACTCGTTTTTCAAAATATCAACTGTGTGTTGAGGAAGAGCCGTACCTGTTCTTTTGAAAAGTTCAAATCCGGCATCCAAATCAACAAAATCAAATTTTAGACCATGATCTGATGGTAGAGCTTCAAGAATTTGACGACCTGTCTGTTGGCAAAAGTTAGTCGTTTGACTTCTTAAATATCCAAATCCCATGATGTATATTCATGAATTTACGTACAGGTATAACTTCTCTCCCGATACCATCACCTGCAATAAGACCTGAATGAGTTAGTACAGTTTTCAGCATTTATGTCCCACTGAGTTACTCAATACTCACCAATTTTTAAAGTCTTTGAGACTGTTGAGTAGGCTCTGAAGCTTTTCTGAAACGATACTTTGCTTGCTGATAACATTGTTAAATAGTATAGTCGATTAGGTGAATAAACCTCCTAATATATCTTAACAATTTCTTTCGACGTAACTTTTTTTTCAGAATGGCGATGATTCATTTGGGTGTTTCCCGGTAATTTGAAAAGCCGGTTTCTTACGAGGTTTAAAAAATGCTAATAATGAGTTTTCTATTTAAAGTGCTAAGCTAAATAAACGGAATGAACCCTCTATAAATTTATATCTATATAATATGACGAAAGATCGTAGACTTTATAAGTTTTTTTCAGTCAATTTCCGTTTCATCTTCAACTGTGTTGATTTTCAACTCATCAAGATTGTGGACATAACTATCTGTACTATTCTTCTGCCCCACCCCCTCGTTCTCTTCAATATATTCTTGTTTAATTTCCAGATCCTTAATTGGGGCCTCTGAAGAATTATCAACGTGGGTAATAATTTCAATTTTCGAGTCGATTCTGACTAGTTTGATGGAGTTGGCAATATACAATTTTTTCAATTTCTCCAGCAGAATAGGTTTGATCATTCTCATTTCATTTTCAACGTTCTTAGAGACTCCCAGATGATTTTCAGGTACAATCAAGTAGTTGTCGTTGAACCAAATAACACTAGGATTTTGTATCAGTTTTCCTACGGAGCTCAGTATTGGATTCACGGCATCCTCAACGTCTGCTCTGTTAACTCCAAATATTATATCTTCAATCAAGATTGAGTTGAACTCCGCGAGATCTGGTTGAATCAAATCTTCATTAACCTTGGCTTGAGCTTTTGAAAACTCCTGCAATTTTTTGAATTTCTCGTAAGCTGTCAAACCTTGCTGTAAGGTCATCATAGGGGTTTTCGTTAAAAGGGTTTTCTTGAAGAAAACGCTTCGATTAGGTTCAGGATCTTGTGATTCAGAGAACAATTCGTATGAGTCAGATAAGTAGTGGATGAAAGTTCTTTGTTCTTTCCTCATCGGTTTGAAATGAAAAGTCTGCTTGTCACTATTTACAAATTCTCTAACCAACTTTTCAACATTTGAGCACCACGCCTTCTGACCTTTGAATGTTCGCAAAACTGATAATGGGTATGGAATCTCTAAATTCGTTGAAACGTTCTGTTCAAGAGTACTACCTATTTTAAACGCTTCCATTAATAATTTATTTCTTTTTTGTTTTTCGCAATCTAGATCACAATCCAGTTTCTTACCTTCAACTGATTCTCTACCCGATCTTGCACCACATGGTATCTCTGATGTTTTTCTCTTACACTCACAATAAAGAGTAACCATCTCATTGCAAGGATTTGAATTGTCACACTCTTTTCCGGGATGACATCTGGATCTATCAATATGATTACAGTAGATCTTTGGCTTACCACATATCGAGGTGCAAATCCTCGAACAATCTCCATTCTTGTGACAGGTTTTCTTACAGCGATGCAAACCACATACTTCTAAAATCTTATTACAAATTCTGCCACAGAAAGCTTCATCCTGCCAGCACATTGCTGCAACTTCAGTATCACCGCACAAACACTTTTTTAAAACAGTTTTAGTACATTTTGGGCAACCTACATTATCTGGATGACAATTATGAGGAATTTGCGAATGTCCACAAGCTAAGGTTCGAACACATTGATGAGAACATTGAGGCAGTACAGTACCACAGCGAACTGGAGCTGGTACAACTGTGTTTCCACAATTGCATACTAAATCTTCGCTTGATGATTCTAAACATGTACCACAAGGACCGGAATGACAGTTTCTATGACAAACATGTTCTGGATTATTACAACTTAACACACGACCGCATTCTTTTAAACAAATATGTGAAGCTTCAATTAACATTTCATCGTCAACCTGGCTTCTGGAAGCTGTATTATTTCTGATTGCTTTTTTTCTTTCTCTTTCTCTTGTTAAGCCAAGTTGTTCATCTGGACAACAAATGGCATCATGGTAATGTTTACGACAAGATAACAAACACGAACATTTCTTCATACACAATGGAACGTTTCCTTTTCTTATGAATTCACAAGGTGCAATAAATTTTGACGATCCACATGAACATTTGGTATCTAAGATTTCAAAACATGGAGAACAGTCACCTTCATGGCAAAGCCATTTACAATGGTGCCCACATTCCAATAATTTATTACAAATTTCACCACATGTTGGAATTGGTTCAGTACATGATTCACGATCTCGTTTCAACAATGATTGAATATCAGTTTTCCCACAATGACATTTTTTCAATAATTCAGGACTTAATGGACACCTTGTAACATCATTTGGGACTTGAGGACAACATGATAAACTGAAACTATGCTTTGAGCAGTCGTAGTATTTTTCTTGTATCTCATCACATTCAAAAGTGCCTATCCATTTATTATCTAGCGTTACGCTCTTTATTGGTGCTCTTTTTGAACATGTCATACTTTTAACCTCTTTACCACAATAACATTTACTTTTGACTAAGACCTCACAAGGACCACATAATCCTGAATGACACACTTTAGAACATCTGTGGTCTCTGTTACCACACGGCAAATACTCATTACATACATCCTCACACTTCCACCCGGTCAGGTACGGTGTTAAAACACAAGGCCATTGTTGACTATGATTTCCACAGTCACATGAGAAAACTGGACCTAAGGCATTACAGGTAGTATGAGGACCAGGATGGCATTCCAAGGAGCATCCATGTATACAGTCCAGTTTTGAATTACAAGTTTGACCACATCCTCCAGGCGAAAAATAGTTAGGTTGTGGATTCATAATCTTACCACACCAACACCTGTACTGGGACGGAGTTTCTGATGTTAGAACATTACATGCAGGACACCTCCAGCTTCTATTCTCATCAGTAGATGACCCTCTCTTTGCCCAATCTTTAATACACGGCAGGTCATAGACTCTATAGC
This sequence comes from Wickerhamomyces kurtzmanii, assembly GCA_030572875.1. Taxonomy (NCBI): domain Eukaryota; kingdom Fungi; phylum Ascomycota; class Saccharomycetes; order Phaffomycetales; family Wickerhamomycetaceae; genus Wickerhamomyces; species Wickerhamomyces kurtzmanii. The sequence continues at coordinate 32,862 of JAJMCJ010000055.1, read as the reverse complement.
ACGACTTACACGACCACATTTTTGAATTCATGTCCATTTCACATGTACAGATCAGACATGTATAATTGCCATCCCTCAAGTCTGTCAATATATTGGTCGACAAGTCAAGGTCTTGTACAGGAGTGAGTTCATCCTCATCATCACTTGTGTCAGTGTACTCTGTTGAAAGCTCATCTTCATCTTCTTCGTTGTCTGATAATGTGCCACTGATATGCTTTTCAGAATCTGATGGAACATCGTGCAGGTCATCATGAATCCGACCTAAACCGCACTGAGCTCTCTTATCTTTCTTTTCCGCTACGTCACAGCTCATCGTATTTATTGACGGTCTAGAGCTCTTTCTTTGTATGACAGAATCAAGCTTCTTCGTTATAAAGAGCAGGGTTTAAGTGCAATAAAATGAAATAAATCTAAAGATGAGAAAAAATATTCAAACAGGGCTTCTTAACCAATATCAGAAAACAGGAGCAAAATATTCGAAACACAAATTATTTGACCTGAACTATTTTTATGAGTGGAACAAGCTTAACAAAATCCAAACAATTAACTATATTCAAAATGGCAGCTGATCCTTGGGCTAAAAGGTTCGTGAGACTTCTTTTTTTGTCACTTTTTCCCTCTATTTTTGATCGGAATAGCTAACAGATTTCAACAGAGAAGCATGGAGATACAATGGTCCATTCACAAGAGCAAACAGATTTAAAGGTGCGTTTCCAGGTCTTGGTTTAGGTGTTGGTGCATTTGTTGTTTATTGCATTGCCGAAAAGCTGTTTCTGAAAGGTGACACCAAAAAGCACGATGAACCTCATCACTAAGCTGGTGCATTCACAGTATGATGGTTGTTGGTACTAGATTTATGTCTTTGTTATCCCAAGTTGCACACACACGCACACACAAACATACTACTTTATTTATTTATTTATTTATTCAATTATTTATCTATTTATTATTTATTATTTATTCATCTGTCTATTATTTTTTTATTATCAATATTACTTGTATTCGTTCTTTTGCTGAGTGCTTGTTTTTCATGAGATCTTATGCTCTAGTTAGTAAATACACCATGTTGTATAAACCGTATCTTTTGTATGTATATATTTATGTACACACTTTATGGTGAACTAGCTGTGAATTACAGTGCAAGAAAGATGGGTATACTTGCAACTAAATTTGATTTATCAGATCAATTTGTTCAGATTGTAGCATTGTAACATTATAAAAAACCTTCCGAAAACGGCAAAAAGTTGAACATTTTTTTTTAAATGTCTCAAAAAATAAACTGAATTAAAAGCCAAAACTTATCTTTAATCACTTTCAGTAACCAACTTAGAGAAGAAGTTTTGTTTTTTGGAGAATCAGACTTTTCCACGTTTGATAGATTATACTAAATGTCAGATAACGAGGAATTTTTCAATTCTTTCCAAGAATTAGTCCCAAGTCGAGTTGTTGAAAATTTGGGAGAATCCGATCTAACGTTCAATGGACTCTTGCCACTTCCAGGCCTGAAGATTTGGGAAGACGGTGGTAAAATTGGCTGTGGAGGTAAACTTTGGGTCGCTGGTGAACTGTTGTCGACATACTTACTGGAGAAAGGCTTGTACAACAAGAAAAAAGTTATTGAGATTGGCAGTGGTACTGGACTAGTTGGACTTTCTCTTGGTTTAAGTAAAAAAAGAGACGCTGACATGAAAGTTTTCATTACGGATATCAAGTAAGTCAGCCTATTTCTGACAAGTTTTCTACTAATTTACAACCACAGAGATTTAGTTCCCTTAATGCAAAAAAATATAGATCTGAACGAATTGCAAGAAACCATACAGGCTAAAACATTGAGTTGGTGAGTGTGAACTTGGTTATTATTGGAATACCAAGAACTTTGTACTAACATTGATAGGGGTGATGCTTTACCTGATTATGCTGAGAATGATGTAGATGTCGTACTAGCTGCAGATTGTGTTTATCTCGAAACCGCATTTCCGTTATTGGAAAAAACTTTAATAGATCTTACCGATAAAGATACCTTTGTGTTAATGAGTTACCGAAAGAGAAGGAAAGCCGACTCAAAATTCTTTAGAGTAAGTAAGCTGTGTTCTGACTGAATTATAGTACTAATAAGTTTAGCTGATTAGAAAATCGTTCGATGTTATTGAGATTAAGGATTTCATTGATTATGATAAATATTTGAAGCAGAACGTCCATTTGTTTCAATTAATAAAAAAAATTTAAACACTTTGTTTCTTTGTAATATTCTTCTCGGTACAGTTATGCTTGCTTTATCTATTATTTGATCTGCAACAGGAATCACTACAACTTTCTGATTCCTTGATATACATGTATTAACTCTTTTTACTCTTTATTTACAGGTTCTGTTTCAACAGCAGACTTGGAGTCACTCCATGTTGATTCAGGGGTCGATTGTTTTGCTCTGAATAATGCACTGGCTTCCAATGCATCAACTCTCCATTGTTCTAACACTTTATCCTCTTGCGCTAAACCATGTTCAATTGGAGACAGATCAAACACAGCACCATACATATCAGCCTCCTCCTTTGATACTTGGTCTTGTATTTCTTGTTCAATTCTGACTCTGTAAAATTCGAATCTGGCCTGGTCATACGCTTCGATAATAGCCAATTTTTGGCCCTTTTCTTTAGAATCATTTAATAACCATATAGTTCTCTGAACAACACTTTCACCATCCAACGGCTTTGTCAACTGTCTAATTGAGTTCCAATTCAGACCTGTGTTATCATCTCCCGAATTTTCAATCAAAATCTTTGGTCTTGATAATTCCCACGGATGCTGTTCATAAAATAAGCTTCTTAACTCATCTTCGACATATCTTAATTTATGGGCTTTATAAAAGTTTTTCTTCAAGTTGGATGTTGGTTCACGAGTATTGTATAATTTATTCAAATAATTAACGGTATTTTTTTGGTTTGTATCTATTGATTGATTTGACTTTGACGGATTCTCAAATTTTGGTTCACGGACAAAATTTTTCTTTGGAGGATGGGCTCCAACAACGTTATACCAGGCTGGCTTTGTCTCCAGAACTCCAGATCTCAAAAAATTAGAGGTTCTTTCAAGCACGTTAATCGCTTTTGTTTGAATCTTCATATTTTCACTTCTGATATTTTTTATTAATATTTGTAAAATAGTTATATCTGGAGCTTTTTTCGATTTTTGTTTTGACAACTTTTTCAAAATAAAATACCGGATATCTTATAAAAGCACCTCGGAAATATAGTTCCAGCGTTTCAACACATATAAAAGAGAGAATATTTCCTCCAATTTAATCAATTCTCTAATATGGAAATGAGAAAAACAAGGCTATATGGCAGTCTTGTTATACTAAAGAGATCTTTGAGTTTGTTCCGATATCCATCGATTGAATCACCGCCGATACTTCAACCGAACTCAAACTATTACAATGTGTTGGAGCAATTCCAGTACGACAATAGCTTACCAAAGAGTGTAGACCAAGCTATAGATGAGCAACTGCTAAAGCTTGTGAATTTAAGAGAACCGTACAGTAAGAAATCTATAACCAATGCGTACGAAGAGGAGTTCAAGTTGATAAAATCGGAATATATGGAGTTGTTTTATAAAAACGAATCATACATAAAGATTAAAGAATCAAGATCACAAGTCAAGAAATATAGACCGCCAAAGATAGAATATTCTAATTTTTTAAACGAACTGTACCCAGTGAATGCGAAGCAAGTAGACTTCAAAAAGCTATACGACATGTATTGTTCGCTACCGTCACCTCAACCATCATATATTCATGCCGAGCACCTCGAGGATTTATTACAAACATATATATCAGTATCATCATCTCGTGACAGGCCATGGTTCTTGAAAAGTTTGAAGTATATATCAACGGATATGATCAAGTGTGGTGTGAAACTTACAGGAAAGGAAATCAACAATTTGATATATTATCAGCTATCAACCTCAAATTCTGAATTTTGTTCCGATTCGTATTTGTCTTATATGGAAGTACTGGATCAAAACGGCAGTATTGACATAAGTTCAATGAATATACTACTTAAGCACGCCTATAAGGCAAAAGACAATGGCAAACTCGTTGAACAGATACTCAACGATATACATTTTCTAAAATTGAAACCTGACAGATACACATTAAACGGGCTAATGAGATATTATGCAACTATCAAAGACACTCCAGCTTTTGGGAAGAATCTGGACTTATTTCTCAAAAGTAACTATTCTTTTGATATTCATTTTGTTAATCAGTTAGTAAACTCACTTTTCATTTTGGAGGAGTACGACGCTTTTCAATATATCTACGAAACGTTGGTATATACAGGGAAAATGAATAGCTTAAATGGAGAAAATCTTGGGCTGTCTTTGGAAAAAAGTGAGTCACGAACTCTGAATCGAAAGGTGGATTTCTTGGATTACCTTAATGGAGAACTGAATGAAATTAAGAAGATATGTTATCAGATTAATCCATCGCAGCAAACGTTCACACAGGTATTCAAAAACTACTCCAAATATACAGGAGAAATCAACAAAATCAGTAATGTAATAGATGACTCCGATGAATTAAAGATCAAATTATCGAAATCTTCATTTTATTACATTTACCGTTCGTTCACTTATAATTCGGATTGGGAAGTTGAGAACTTGAATCAGATTACAAAATTGTACACAATAAACTATCCCCTTCACACTATAGATAGAAATATCTTTGAGATAATGCTGGCAGCATACAGCACTGTCAATAGCGGTGACTCTTCCGTAAAGAAATATAGTGGAATTTATAACGAACTTCAAAAAAGTCTTAAGAGTGAAGAAGAAAACCGGGGTGGATCAAAGATCAAAACGCTCAACAGGATTGCTAGGTCCGCAATAAAAGAATTCGTAAACCAATAATATTTCTGTATATTAACGATATTTAATTGATAATGTCAAAGTTACAATGTAGTGTAATTCGGAATATATTAAAAATTAAATAAAAACCAGATCGGGAATTTTTAATTATATAAGCTATATTCAAAATCTGGTATGTGATAAAAAATCAAGTTAACCGACTAAGAAACAACACAAACATAACATTTATCATAAAGAGCCATCATTAAATTGATAGTGAAACAATGGTAAGTTCTTACTTTTAGCTGGGAGAAACATAGTACTCATGAACTAACGAATTTTAAAGTCAGCTTTATTCAACTTTCAGTCGTTGTTACAAGTCATTCTATTGCTTATTTGTTCGTGTTCATATTTACATACAAATTGGCCAAGCTTATTAGACCGCAATCGTAATGGGTGAGTTTTCTTTTTAGGTGCCTCTACGGTTTGTAAAAGAATGAAACTAATTGGGTATAGTTTATTTGGGGTATTTTGGAAATGTGCAAGAATCGGTGAAAGAGCAAGTCCATATGTATCATTTTGCTGTATTTTAATGGCTATTAGTCAGTTACGATCTTAATGTCTAGTGCTTTACTTGAAATAAACTTTTAAGCGTTACAATGGTTGTGTATACTAGGGTATAGTTCATAGTTTAATAAACTTATTATACAAAAAAAACGGAAAAAATTACTTGAAATTCAATTTCGTTTTCAATCCATATAATCCTATCTAAATTCATATATTTCATTTTGTCCATGACATAATATTGGTGCTCTAGCAGAGCCAACAATTCGTTCCAAAGCAACTGCATCCCACTTGGAATATATTACTCTGACCGTAGATATATCAAAGTCTGCAGTACCCTGAAAAACTGAGGTACCGATATTTCTAACCACTTCGGAATAGAAAAGCGGATTGTTTGGAACATCATACATAATGATATTTTTAACACCTTTTAATTCATAACGTCTATAATGATGCAAACGCTCAGTATACAACAATATTTTTCTTTTTCCTTGTAGAAACAATGATCTTGCTTTTGTTAAATCACTCTGCTCTGAATACTCATTTGCATCTGCAAACAATAACGTTGTCTTTTTCTTTAAATAGTTTCTAATTCTTAGAAAATCTGTGTAAGATGGAATATAAAACAGCAAACCATTTTCGTAGCTGGTTGATTTAATGATTGAAGGCAAGACAACAGATGTAAAGTATTTAAATCTTGTATCGGTATCAGTGATTGGAGAATCTGACTCAAATCTCAGAAAGATCTGTTTTATTCTTAAACCAACCTTACTCATTGCACAATCTTTTTCGCCCACAATTGGTCTATACTTATATTTACCAAATATATTAACAGATCTGTTCAATAGATTGTTACTGTTTGGTGTCAAATAATTTGTAAATGATATAGTTTGACGCAAGTATTTAGATTCGTCATTAATTGACCACATTCTAACTCTACTGAAGTCACAATCGTGAAATTCTGTAGGGATTTTATTCAAATATTTGAGAATAGTAGAAATATGGTCCCAATTTTGCAATTCGATGGCATGAGTCTGATCAACAACCAAAATTTCTATTGAACTCAAAAAGTCAGTTTGTCTTTTCTTCTTATCAGGGTTTTCTAAAATTAGCTGTAATCCAATTGGAGAAGCCAAAACTATATCAGAATTATAAAAAGACGAATACAATTTTAGTGTTTTTCTTGTAAATTTTAAACCTAGACAGAAAAAATCATTCGTATTACCTTTGAACAAATGTTTGAAATCTTCTGGCTTATTGTCTGGAGGGACTGAATCTTCAAAAAATTGTGACTTAAATTTTTTGCGATTCTCAAATTGATCGACTCCAGACAATTTTATCAAATTTTCAACAACTTCATAACATGAATTTCTTGTTGGTAATAGAATTAAAACTTTTGGCCTTGTAAACCCTTGATCTCTATATTCTTTTTCTTCATTTGGTTTTAGTAAGCCCTTTGTAATATTTTCATTCATAGTTGAAATTTTTTGATTATTTTTCAAAATACGATCTCTCGTCTTATAGACATGATTCAACACATGTAGAGAATATAATCTTCTATATAATGGCTCATTTTCATACGATTGATATGGAAAGCTGATGTCTTGATATGAGAACATTGGATCAATTAGGGTTTTTTCTGTATCGGATAATTCTGGATATGCTGCTTTAAAGGGTTCCAAAACTTTCTGTTTAATGTTGTATGAGTCTAAAGTTTTATTATGTGGAATCTTGAATGTGTCTATTGATGACGGTGGGTTCTGAATAATACAGGAATAAGTATTCCCAATCTTCATTTTTTCGTTTATCCATTTCTCACCAGATTTCAAGTTTTTGCTGGCTTCTTCTAGAAATGACTCTGAACAATTATTGAAATGATATTCAAATGGATCCGTTCGATCTTTATCTTCAATATTACTGTCTTCTTCATCCGAAATCTCACCGTCTTCGTCTTCATCATGTTCTATCTCCTTGTGCTCTACAACACCAGCAATTTCATCCTCATCAATTATTTCACCCTCTGAATCACTTTCAGAGTCTGAGTTTTCTATATTATGGGATAATTGATCTGACTCTTTCTTATTTTCGTCTTCTTCATCTTGTTCTGTTGTTAGTAATGATAACAAGGCGTCATAAGCTTGCCCTGGTTCAACTTTGGTTTCACTTTCATCAGTAATTTCATCCTCTGATAACATCATATCGTCCTGCTTTACCTGGATTTGTTCTTTTTCATTATCTTCTTCATGATCATAGCTTTCACCTCTTCTCGCGGTTCTTGTGATAGTTCTCATTTCGTTTCTACCATGTTTGTCACCTCCTCTCTTCTTATAAGGCTCAAATTTTTTAGACTCTCCGCCTTTAGAGCTTTTCTTCATTCTCTTGGTTTTCCTGACTTCACTTGAACCCATAATGTATCTATTCTTTTCACTTTGCAATTGTTGAGATCAGAATTACCATCTCATCTCACCTGAGATGAAAAAATAAATTTAACCGCTGAAAAAATAAATTATATTTTGGTGGTTAGGAAGCTCTGATACCACTATTTTTTTTGCATCTTATAAAGGGAAGAAAAATTTTAAGTGAAACAGAGTAGAAACAGAGCAGAAACAAAGTCAATATCAACAGGAGTATTACCATAACACGGTAATTTACCAATCAGCTTACCCAGATCATTAATAGTTTTAAATACATTTATAAAATTGCACTTTGAACCTTATTTAACATACTGCGTGGCTTCAAGTATCGGAGAAGATAAGCTAACAAAAGAAGAACAATAATAAAATAAACAACCATATGAACAAAACCCCAAAATGGTCTCTTCAAGTTTCAAAAGAATAACACAAATTATTCGTGTAATTTTTGCAACAATATACCTTATACTTATCATTTTAACGATACCAATTGCTTTCCAAATAGGCGGAAAGTACTGTGGCTTGGCGTTTACTATAACGTTGTTCAATCTTTATTTCATTTTAACAACGCTGAGAGTACTATCAAGACAAATATTTCATAGCAAATTTTTTTCGTTGATTTATTATCTTCAGCACTTTATGATTCCAAGTTTGTTGACATTATACTTGGGTATATTCAGAAATAATTCGGATAACCTGTTGAATGATTTGAGCCATGAAAAAAGAATATGGTACATTTATTACTACTATCAATATTTTGTGAAACCATGGAATTTCTTTATTGTAAATTCCACTCCATTGTTTACATTATTAGAAGGTCTGTGCACCATATTAGCTATACAGGCAATTGGTCAAACCAGTCGGTGGTTAAGAACTCATAAATCAGATTTATGGTCAATTGTTAGTTTACTAACTTCAGGTGGGATAATAACAACTTCACTGTATTTTCTCTACCGCATATACGTCTTTCCTATAACAATAGGACTGATTAGTGCCTCTTTAATAGGTGCCATATTAACATTCTGCTCAGGGTTGGGGCTGTATGGCATTATAAGTGGTACTGGCTCAACAATTGAATCATCTTTGTTATTTGCATATATTGTGAAATGCATATATGAAACGTTTCCAGAACTCTCAATAAACGCCAGTAAGGAAATCGGCGAACTAGTTTCAAATGCTGCGTTTCATCTAAAACAAGAAAGAATATCATATTTGCCACATATCTTAACAGAGTCTTTTTCAACAATATTATCAAACTTAACACTAAATGTTCCAAATTCTTTTCAAACTGTTATTGAATTTTTGATAGTAGCAACCAAGACAATAACACCACCAGTTTTAATAAATCTAGCGTATCGAATTTCAGTATTCTACAGTGCCACAAGAATCATTCCTGCATTACAAACACCGGCACCTTCAACTTCTAAAGGAATGAAACTAATCTATGCGTACAGCCCGTGTATTATAATTGCGGTATACACGCATCTTATGATGCAATGCTCCGGAGAACTAGAAGAGGAGCTAAAAATTTGGGGTTGGTTCGATGAAAGTAATTCAGTTACTGTACATCCATGGCAATTTTGGAATTGGATCAACATGTTTAGTACGTTGGGTGTGTACGGTATTGAATTGTTTGGGGAACCTACAGATGAGAATTTAATAGATCACTGGAAAATTGATTAGTTTTGTAATTTATATGTGTTAGTGAGGAATTAGTTGTACTATAGTAATAAAGGGTTGGGTATATTATAAAGCAAGAAAACTATAAACTAAACATGCAGCAAATTAATGTGACTTCGACATTCCAGTTTTAATTATAAAAAAAAGATTTTCAAAATATATTAAAAATGATAAAGTCAGAACATTTTCGCAATTCTCGTCCCCGTTTTTAAAACTCTGAGCTTGACTCTATGTTGCTTATTATCTCATCACACAGTATCATTAAATAGAATAACTTTGAAAATCTTTTTGTTTAAAAAAATAAAAGCATACAAAAACAATAAAAAGTCTCATAACTTTTATTCGAAATTTAAAATTGTTTCAGTATAATTTCATTTTCTGGTTCTGTTATATGTTACTCATGTTCAGGGAATGCGGCATTCCCTTATACACATTGATGTGATATAACTATTATAAATTTACCATTCATGAAAAAAAAAGCTTGTAGTTATTCCGAAATCATAAATATTTGAAGAAGGAACAGAAAAAAAATTTGAGAAAATCTTTACTTATATATGGTTTGAAGTGAAAAAATTTAGCCCTATAAAACGCATTAACGGGAATATAGATAAAACTTTGGGCACACTCAGTACTTAAGTCCCTCTAGAATAGGGATTTGTTTGATTTTATCGTTTTTGCAGCTTTAATTTAGATTAAAACAAACTGCTTTATATAAGCAGGTCTATACGATGTTAGTGAAAGAAAATTATAAACTGTTAATTAATTGAAAGTGTGTATAGAAATGTGTTTGCGTTTTTGGATAAGACTTTTAATTTGATTTTTTTGTATGTGGTTTCTAATCTTGTTCTGCACTATCAAAATCCGAAAAAAATATCTATTTTGGCTTGAGTTAGGACAATAATCATCGACGAAAGCAAGACATCAAGAAAAGCCAATTTTTCCAGTACACACAAACAATGGCTGCTGACTATTGGATCTCCACTCAAAGGATGGAGTGGCAGTTTACTAGAGAGACACTTCGGTCTGCAAGAAAGGAACTAAACCTGCTAGAGGAATCGATGGTCAAGAACAACCAAATATCAAATATACAAGTGACTTACGACGTTGACATGAGGATATATCTACATTCACTAATTAATAAGCTTGGGAGAAGACTGAATATACGGCAGATTGCTCTCGCTACAGCTGAGACTTATCTAATGCGGTTCTTTATCAATGTGTCGATTAAAGAGGTCAACATTTACTTATTGATCACAACATGCATTTATTTGAGTTGCAAGATTGAAGAATGCCCACAGCACATTCGCACGATTGTATCAGAGGCAAGAAACCTATGGCCTGAATACATACCCCATGATTTAACGAAGCTGGCAGAGTTTGAGTTTTATCTAATAGAGGAACTGAACACCTTTCTCCTGGTATACCACCCATACAGGCCGTTACTGCAGATAAACGACTGCCTATCCGTTATGAAGACACCTCTTATTTTGAGACCGGATGAGCTACAGAGTAGCTGGTCGATAATTAACGATAGCTACGTTACTGACTTACCACTACTATTTGCGCCACATGTGATAGCGATTGCGTCGATCTATATAACGATAACTCTGAAGAATCAGAACTTCGGGTTAAATCGACAAGATCCAAACGAGGAAGATCGAGTCAATCTGTTCACCAGTTTCTTAGGAACAAGCAACATAGATCTGCTGCAGGTGATTGAAACCGTCCAGGAGATAGTAACGTTGTATGAGTTATGGGAAAGTTACGATGAAAGTGTATGTAAAAAACAGTTGCAACTTCTTCTACTGAAGAGATGAACTGTACATTACGATGGAAAAAATAATTGATTTTTTTATTGTTATGGTGATCGTTTTAATAATGATCACCATCATTGGTAGATCCTTTTGGCTAGTGAGCGTGTACAAACCATAAATTTTAATGTTTTTTTTTACCGCAGTTGTACGTTTCAATTTTTTCTTCTCCCTCTAATTCTATGTTAGATTGTATTCTTTATACAGACTTGAATCAACGCGTTTTCTTTTTGTTTTCTTTCATTTAAAGAAACTGGACTAGACTAGACTGATCTGTGTACTTATCAATTAAAATAATAGAGAAAAAAATCTTAATTGGTAGCTGATTTGTTCGATATTACATAGGCACATATTGTATCATACACACTTTCTTGTCACTTTTCATTTCCGAAATTATCGAATCACCAGCCGTTGAAATTGCGCGATAGTACTGACATATTGAGAGCTAAAAAGAATGAGTTCAAGTAAATCAACTGCAACAAAGTCCAGCGAAGGCGACCTGTTAAAAGTTAAACAGAGACAAAAAAAACATCCAATAGATCACAGTATCAGTGGTAAAACCGTTTCGAAAGCTCCTGTTACACCAGATCGGTATGGGTTTAAGCACTTCAAGGTAAACAAAGTTGAGAAATACCAGATTGAGCTGTCAGTACTTTTGCTATCGTTGTTGATGGTTGCTAATTGGTTCCCTAGCCTAAAACCGTACACGTCCAAATTCTTACACTTACAGTATCAGTACCCTGGTACAAGGTATTATGATATCGGCATAGACGACGCCTATTTTGTTTCTACATGGTTAGTGATCCTGGTTTTGATCAGATCTGTATTAATGGACTTTGTTTTCAAACCAATTGCATCAATCAAATTCAACATTCATTCCAAAAGAGAAAAAGTGAGATATGCAGAACAAGGTTGGTCGCTGACCTATTACCTTGTTTCTTGGAGTGTGGGTTTTTATTTATACTTCTATTCTGAATATTTCTTTAACTTGGATAACCTCTATCGCGGCTGGCCACATGATCATTTGACATCTTTATTCAAAAGTTACTACTTGATACAGATGTCATGCTGGTTATCGCAAATTTTTGTTTTAAACATTGAAGAACGTAGAAAAGATTTCTACCAAATGTTCAGTCATCACATCATAACATGTTGTTTAGTCATTGGATCATATTACTATTATTTCTCAAGAATCGGGCATTTAATCCTTGTTATCATGGACGTTGTTGATATTCTGCTATCTCTTGCCAAAATGATGAAATATTGTGGTTTTGTAAATGCGTGTGATTTCATGTTCATTGCGTTCATGCTGTCTTGGCTCGTTTTGCGTCATGGTGTTTATAACTACGTGTTTTATCATACATGGTTCAAATCTGAAGATTTAATGAGAAGCGGTGAATGCATGGCCAATGTTATTCAAAAAAGATGCTGGACTGATAATATAATGAGCGTGTTTTTATTTTTGCTTTTCGGTTTACAAATAATTACATTGGTTTGGATGTACATGATCTTTAAAGTTGCCTACAAAGTTATCACTGGAAAAAATGCCGAAGATATTAGAAGCGATGATGAAGACGACGATGAAGAGGAATCAGCATAGTTTACAAGAATTTTTATTAGATATTAAACTATTGTAAACTTCACTTGTATGTAAGAAAATAGTTGTAGAGCTATAAACTATTCAAACAATTATAGAGAATGTTTGATACCGAATGGAGAATAAATTCATCGGTTACTCATTAGACCTACTGAAAATACAAACTGGCAAAAACACAAGTACCCATTACAAAAGTACCCCAAATTGCTAGTAACAAACTGCTGTATTTCAGAATCTTTTCAAACTTTGTAATTGATGTACTTTCACTGCCAATTAATTTAAAACCGAATAAACCAGGTAAGATGAAACAAATTGAAGTAGAACCAGTAGCACCAACAAGAGATAAAACCAAAGCAAAAGATTTAACTGCAAGTGCTAGTGAATAGCACAAGGTCAACAATAAAACTGTTAATATGACAAATCTTTTATTTGAAAAGGGAACAATAATCTTCTTTGGGCCAACGATATTATCTGTATTCGTTGTTGATAACAAGGTAACTTCATCGTAGTTATTCTTCTTATTTCCTTCAAATAGTTCAATTTCAACCCAATGAACCATGTTGTTCACCGATATACGGCATGGATGAAATATTAATGGAAATGACAATAGAACCATCAGTGCTAGAGAAAATTTACCTATTTTTGAATAAAAAGTTTCTGGATAGTTCAGAATAACATTTCCGCCTACATTATCACCAAACGAAAGATACCCTGTCAGACCAGTCAAGATGAATAAAAGAGTTGAAATGGCAATTGTTAGATTAACCACTGTTGTTATATTTGAGACTGATTTAATTTCTAGTTCATTTACTATCGAAAACATGTTTTGGGCACCGGTATAGGCAAATACGATTATCGAAAACGTTGACAGAACATCTGACAGATTACCAGCTTTGATGATTCTTACCTCACCTCTTAATTCACTGGAGTCAACAAAGAGAAAATTTCCTATAACAAGAATGACCAAGTATCCAATAGCAGCCAAGCCAACTATTGAGGTGTACTTCAGCGAGTCCAATTTTTTGATGCAACACAAAGGACCCACTATGAGCAGGCTCGCTAAAACCCAACTGCTTCTGTTGCCAACCCCTATCAATGATGGCAACAGATCACCAATCAGAACTAGATACGACAATGAAACACCAAATGTTTGAACGAACATCGATAAATCAAACAATAGCGTTAATTTCGGATACGTTATCTGACATATTGTGAAAAAACTGGCATGGCCTTCAAACACAAATTTTGATGACACACCTAGTAGATATAGACCAAAGCCTGAAGTAATTGCAGCGAAAAGTATGAGAAACAGGCCTAAGATTATCCCGTCGGCTTTGAAAGCAAAAGGCATCGCCAATAATCCAGCTCCAACAATACTCTTTGTAAGGTTGATTACTGATGATTTTATTGTTGCCGACATGACTTGCAGTGCTTCTTTTTGATAGTTTTTGCTAGTTTTCTTGATGTTATGTATGTTATTATTCCAGCAACTCGTTAAACTTATAAACTTTCGTGACGAAAACAATAACGGATATAACTCCCAAGAACCGACTACAGGATAGGAACATATTAGTTTTTCTGATCACAAACCAAAACACTTGTTTAAAGCTAAAACTGAGCGTGTTGATGAAGAAACCAAGAATAGTCTCAGATGAGAAAAGAAAAAGAGCGCCCTATAGCTGTGATCGGTGTAAATTGAAGAAAATAAAATGTATAAGAGAAACGCTAAACGATTCGAGTGACAACAACATCAGGTATGATAGCACAACGCCATGTACGAGTTGTTTAAAATCAATATTGAGTTGTACCACAACGATACCCAGAAAGAAACGAATATATGGGTCAGTTGATAATTTTGGAGAGCACTATCAGGCTTTGCTGGCGCTAGTTAATGGTCTGTATCCAGGTAAAGATTGTAACAATATTGGTGAACTGATAGAGATCGGTAAAAGTTTAGGCATCAAAATCCCCGTGAATGATAAACATGCGGACGCTTTCTCTAATTCATTGATATCTGGATACGATAATGATGATGAATACAGCAATGCAGGTGCAAATACGTACAATTATAACAATACCAATAATGAGAATAATAATGAAACTGATAATGTTAATAACAAAGGTAATGGCAGTAATGAAAATGCCAATAGTAATGGAAGCAATATCTTTGGAAGTAGCAACACAGTGAAAATAGCTAGTACCGATGAGGACGATGAAAATAAAGATTACGGCAGAGAAAATGTGGTATACGACTTGACTGGAACACCGCACTACATTGGATCAGCAGGAACACCAGTTTTGTTCAAAATCTTACAGAATATATTGACTAAGAAAACCTTTAAATCACATTTTGAGACGAAATTCGAAGCAATAACTGAAAGAACACAAACATTGAATCCTTCAACTAACTTGAGCTTACTGATTGAAGATATCAAAAACTTAAAAAGTTTCCCAATAATACCAATAATATCAAAGGAGGAATCAGATTTTTACGTTTCCATTTTTTTCAGAAAGATTCACCCTTTCTATTTTATTTTCAATGAAAAGCTGTTCCTTGACAAATACGAAGAGTTCTGGAAGTGTTTGAACCATTGTGAGAAGTCATCATTGCCAAATTCCTGGGTATGCTCAATATACATGGTTTGGATATTGTCATCTCAAGTTGAGGAATACAAAGACGGGGAAAATCAGCTAACAACTAATTTTGATAAGATTATGGACATTGTTAAATTCTGCTTGCCCGAAATTGTATTACAATCGTCTATAAACATTATTCAATTTCTTTTTTTATTTTCAGTGTATTTGTTTTCTATCAAGAACAGGGACTCATCGTGGAATTTAATTGGCTTAGCAATCCGGCAGGCAATTTCTTTAGGATTACACAGATCCACAACTTTGAAAGACAAACCGTTGTTTGTCCAAAGCCTGAGAAAACAAGTTTGGTGGGCATTATATCAATTCGAATTGATTCTTTGTTCAATGTTTGGTAGGCCTACAACTATAAATAATGATGAAATTGATATTGATTATCCAACAGATGTGCTGGAATACAGCTGCTCACTTAATAAGGATGCTGAGTTTTTGAATTTTTATATATCTTCTTTGAATTTATCTAGAATGTTGCATAAAGTGTTGATTGATAGAAAGATTCTATATACTCAGCAGCCATTGTCTTTGATAAACATCGAGAGAACTTTGAGCATGCGAAATTCACTGATTAAAATTTATAAGGATTTGAATATGAATGAAACCAAAGAGTTTTCAGAAAAAGACAAGTTTAAAATAAAAATCAATCTGATTTACAATTATTACTTTGTTACTCTAACGTTACCATTCATATTATACATTGCAACTACAAACCACAAAATTATCAACGATGAACCATTAATGGTTATATTGAAGACTAGTATTAATTCCGCTATTAATATTTCTAAATTTCTGGAGTTATCAAATAAATTCAAATATGTCATTGGAGCAATATCATCAGATTTCTTTTTTGGGTACTGTGCAACGATGGTCTTAGCATTTACATATATATATCTAAGCAATGGAGTCAACAAAATTCCGATTATCAAGCTAGATGACGGATCCACAGTTGACAAACAGATTTTACTGGAATCTATAAAAATTATTTGTAAAACTATGAAAGAATCAAAACTGGATTTGACTATGAAAAGAATTTATCAGGTAATTGATGGTATATCAAAAGACCTAGATTTGGTTGAAATACAAGATGATGTTGCCAACGTTGAAAATGATCTGTATTACCCTAGCATTGATACCAATACAATGGATTCTATTTTCACGAATAATGACATTTTTAAGAGTCTGGATGATTTTGGATTTGAGTATTGATTTTACATGTTATGTTGTGTATATTTGTGTATTATTATGTAGATATAGTGATTTTTATTTAACATCCAAACACCCAGTACACTTGGCCAACAAACAGAAATTAACAAAAAAATGTGTAAAGTGAGCGAGCCAGTGATTTGATTAAATATAGATCTCCAAATTAAGATCCGACTTGAACTCAAGCAACACCATTTAACAGTCTAGTAATCATAAAGTGTAATGCAACAGAGGATATAAAATATCTCATATACAACAACAAAAATGGATGACGATACATTTCAATTTGATGAAGATATAGATGATATCCCCGACCATGTACAATATGAGAACTTTAACTCACAAGAAGGGTTAACAAGAAGGAATAGCGATATACCATACACCAAAGATGATCATATAAACAAGGATTCAATGACTCCAGTGCAAGAACTGCTTAATGAAGACATAACACTTCAAAATGATTTACGAAACATGAAAAATGAGTTTAGAAAGTTAGAAACGAAGGATAACAATAATAACACAAATTACGTTAACACTGGTTCAGTTGAATTCACACCACCTGAAAATTTCTCTTTGGTTATTGGTAACATTTATAGATCTTCATTTCCTCGATCAGAGAATTTTGGGTTCTTATCAACGTTAAAGCTAAAATCTATACTGGTTCTAATTCCTGAAGAGTATCCCAGTGAGAATTTAGAATTCATTGAAAAGAATAATATTAAAGTGTTTCAGTTAGGTATGAGTGGTAATAAAGAACCATTCGTAAATATTCCACATGACGTTATAACAAAGGCAATTGAAATTGCAATAGATCCTGAAAATCATCCTTTATTAATACATTGTAATAAAGGAAAACATAGAACCGGATGTTTGGTTGGATGTATTAGAAGACTTCAGAACTGGAGTTTAACCATGATTTTTGACGAGTATAGAAGGTTTGCTGCACCCAAAGCAAGGCCATTGGATCAACAATTTATTGAACTGTACGATGAAAAAGAGATTGTTGATAAAGCTACAGGAAATGGTTGGTTACCCCTGAAATGGTGACAGTGACGTTAGTAAATGTATAATAGAGCATGTTTGATGAGTTGATTGGTTTTTCTGGAATATAAATTATATATTAAACTGATATATACGGTTTGAAGAAAAAACTATGTAGTTGAGTCAATCGCTGTGGAGTAGAAAAAGCGTTTACCGTAAAAGTATCCGTTACATGCAGCGTATCCAGTTAACAGTAATGGCCATATCTTACCGTATCTTATGCCGTTAAATGAGTTTTTGCCATTGACCAACAAATATAAAGTTGACCAGGCAGTATTAAAACCAGCACCACTTTCAACATCTCCATCATATGTAATCCAACCACCTAAGGCAAAAGCGGATCCAAACAATAAAACTGATGGAACTGAAGGCCCGACTTTTGTTTTGATTGCAGTGTGAAAAAGTCCTGACGAATTTGGTTTCAGGATATCAACAGGTTTATGAACTATCGGGGTTGCTAGTATTAGTGACGAGAATATCCAAGCCGGATAAGGGGTTTTGGTATATAGATACAGCTCATCAAGTGTTGACAAAGGCTTTTTCACTTGTTCAATTTGATCAGTCAATTCTGTTATTTCAACCATTTTTCTTTATAGCATATATTCCTGAATATAGTTAAGTTAACAGTTATTATAGCAATTTTACAATTTTGAGAGCAGACTGGAATTTCAGGCAACTGAACAGAAAATTACACAAAACGCCATTTACCAATTTCGGAATACAAAATGAAAAACAACCAAAATGAGACACTCAAAGCGAATACAGACAGAGAAATATTAACTGTTAATCTCAGTACGAATATAGTGTCGAAGTCTCATGCTATTTCTTTCCTCTCGTTAATATCCAACTAACATAGATAACACAAAAATATAAAATTCACGTGACCGGTTATATTTTCCAAAACTACATTGAT
Source organism: Wickerhamomyces kurtzmanii (assembly GCA_030572875.1). Classification (NCBI taxonomy): domain Eukaryota; kingdom Fungi; phylum Ascomycota; class Saccharomycetes; order Phaffomycetales; family Wickerhamomycetaceae; genus Wickerhamomyces; species Wickerhamomyces kurtzmanii. Next base: position 14,151 of record JAJMCJ010000055.1, on the reverse strand, counting down.
ATTCTTAATAAAATAATATTAATCCCGCCTAATATACAAAATACCTATATAAATAGAATTTAACCTAGATCTGAATAACCGCTTATGATCTTTCACCTCTTAATCTTCTAGCTAATTGGATATCTTTCTTTTGAATGGTAACTCTCTTAGCATGGATAGCGCATAAATTGGTGTCTTCGAATAATGAAACTAAGTAAGCTTCAACGGATTCTTGTAGAGCACCAATAGCAGAAGATTGAAATCTCAAATCAGTTTTGAAATCTTGAGCAATTTCACGAACTAATCTTTGAAATGGTAATTTTCTGATTAATAGTTCAGTAGATTTTTGAAATCTTCTGATTTCTCTTAAAGCAACAGTACCTGGCTTATATCTATGTGGTTTCTTAACACCACCAGTTGATGGGGCTGATTTTCTAGCAGCTTTAGAAGCTAATTGTTTTCTTGGTGCTTTACCACCAGTGGATTTTCTTGCTGTTTGTTTAGTTCTGGCCATTGTTAACAAACTTTATTGATAATACGAAAATTAGAAATACAAAGGATGTGAGATATTATTGTTTATATATACACTTCATGCAAAGATCTTTTTGTTTACGTTTTCTCATGACTGTATATACATACCACGGTGTATACCTACTACTAGACTGAGATATTGTCGAGTATGTGTATTTATCAGCACTAATAAAACTTGGTGCTGAAATATTTATAGAAGTGTGTAATTGTGATCATGAAATCTTTAGTTCTGAAAATAACACATACTAGGTAATTAACATCATGCTACCGATTCTTCAGAGCGCCATATTTGTCTGCAAGAAGGGAAAATATACAACCAAGAACCTGTAGGATATATAAAAAGAAGCAAAAATCCTGTTATTTCAAACATCTATTTTAGTTTTCTTTTCTCCCTATAGTTCTCAGAACAATTATAAATAAATACAAATCAATTTAAAATGTCCGGTAGAGGTAAAGGTGGTAAAGGTCTTGGTAAAGGTGGTGCTAAACGTCACAGAAAAATTTTAAGAGATAACATTCAAGGTATCACTAAACCAGCTATCAGAAGATTAGCAAGAAGAGGTGGTGTTAAACGTATTTCTGCTTTAATTTATGAAGAAGTCCGTGGAGTCTTAAAATCATTTTTAGAAAACGTTATCAGAGATGCTGTTACTTACACTGAACATGCTAAACGTAAGACTGTTACTTCATTAGATGTCGTCTATGCTTTAAAAAGACAAGGACGTACATTATATGGTTTCGGTGGTTAAATTATTTAACTTATGGGTTTAGGATATTGTATATTAGCGTAACAAATGTTATTAAGATAAAAAAATTGTAGTTCTTATTTCTATTTTTGAAGTCTCTAAAGCAGTTCACATCAGAAGTAACTTTTCATAATCACTACAAGATTTTAATATAAAAAACATAAATTATTATAAGTTTAACTTTTCCTGAGTGTTGAAGTCTTCAATGTAGCCATCTTGAGATTTTGTCTTTCTGTTATTCTTCCTCCTCTCGACTAGATAACTTAAATACTCTTTTTTAATACTTCGCAGCAATCCATCTGTATTAATAATCTCCTTACCCTTGCGATCATCATCTACCAAACTAAACCAGTTATCAATACAATTGCTACCACTATCTTCGATTTCCTTATGGCGTGGCGGACATCTGCACCTACAACCAACACCATATTCTTGTGGTTTATCAAACTTTGACCATTTCTTTTCAAATTTGTAGTCTTTATCATTGTAGTTGTCTGCTTTTTTATATGGTAATTGATCAACATGGTTACTTGGACAGTGTCCAATTGTTGTGTGTTTATAACCAATGTCCCTAAAATAATGAACTTGATCGATGTTCAATAGCAATGCAACTGCTAGAGAATGAACAGGAGCATCGCCCCATCTCTCCTGATAAAAGCCTTTTGATTTCTCTAAGTGCTTGAAAAACTCATCATACACTTCATTGTTTAGTAGATCAACTCTTGCAATTTCAAAATTGGACCAGAAATGGCATAAATTGTATTCTTGTTTGTCTAAAGTATCCCTCTGTAAACCTGGTAATGAATTTCTATTTGTTCTCCATACCAACTGCTGAATTTGTTGTTCATCTAAGTTTTTATCAGATTCTAGATTGTTTTTGTACTTTAAATTATTTAACAGATAATTTATCTGTGTGTTGTCTTCAATTCTATTTAACAACTCCTCTTTATCTTTGACATTCTGATAATACTTTTTGGAAAATTCCTTATCCGAATTGGTAAAAAAATCGAAATCATCAACAAACAATTTCCAGGCAGTGCCAACTTCAAAGCCATGTTTTTTAATAAACGATTGAGTATATCTAAATAAATTTGGAACCGTTTCATATAACTCGTGAATTAAGACCGTAAAACCGTACACCTTGCCATGCTTTTCCATCTCAATAAATGGATCATATGGAATATCACAAAAAAACTCAACATCAGGTTCAACTCTCCAGTACCACTCATGGTTTTTGACCAAATCATGCTTATAAAAAAATCCTGAGTAAAATCTGCACATTTTATGATAAGACTCCATTTTCCCATACATGATACCTCTATCGCCTTGATTTTCAATACTTTCTTTGAAAAGTTTTGAGCTCCTAACTTCTTCTGGAAATTCCCATAATGATTCATCGATTAATCCAAATTCTATCTTTGAATTTGAATATTTTGAGACTGTTTCTTTGAACTCATCTGTAAACGGTTCATCATTGAGAAAAACCCATGGATATGAGTACCATTGGTTAAAGTGTCTCTCAAATGTTTTCATTGATTTTATAACACCATCTAATTCTGAATTTCTAGCCAACACAACGAGCACAGCGTCTGCTCTGGGTTGATCAGGCTTCGGTTCCACACAACCTTCATAAAACGGTTTGTCTATTCTAAAATCTAATTTCTTATAGCTTGGTGGTAATTTATGCCAATCATCATCTTCTAATTTATTAATTTCTTCCTGTGATAACCTTGTTTTTGTTAAGTTCACTATACTCCTGAAAATAATCGGAATCAATGCTATCACCAGAACAATTAGAATCCATCTTGGAACCCATAAACGCCTATAGAGACGTGTTTTTTGGTTTAAAAATTCTCTGAGGTTGAATTCTGTTATCACCTTTTTCCTTGGTTTTATTGGTTTTAGCATTTTTGTCTATCTTGTAGCATTGATGCTTTCTCCGATAAATATTTTCAAAATAGAAAATAACGAATCTAAACAGTAAATATATGTGATGTTTCTTGCGCGAACTCTTCTTTTATAAGGTCACTTTTTCGTTTTATTGTCGAAACCAGATCTAATTTACTTTATCTAGTTGTTTTAGTCTGTTTTCTACAAAGTTGAAAAAAAACATTTGTTGATAGCCGGGAGAAAACTACAATTTCTCATAGAACCCGTACAGATACAAACAACATTAACAGATAACCTAAAACAATAAAAAGATTAATCGGCTAGATATGTTCAAACAGTAAAGGAAACTACAAGAGATATAAAAGAAAGGGATTGGATATATTAACAACCATAACAATATACAATAACAATGACAACAACAATGACAATAACAGTAACAACCACAAGAAAACAGGAATAATATTAATAAATAATGAAATAATAGTACAGTCACACAAAAGAGTGTAAGCAAGATATAAAAAATATGCTTAATAGAGGTTAATAGGTAATTTAATAACCAGTAATTATTTATTTACCCTTGCTATTCTTAAGATATTCAAATCGTCATTGATTTCTTCAGTTTTCAATGAAGGTGGTGTCTGGAACGATTTTGAAGAGTGACGAGTTGAAGGTTTTTCAAGCTTCTCCCCGAATAAAATAGAAGATAAATCGTTCTCACTCTGCATCGAGTCGTCATTCGAGCTGTAATGACCATGATTTTGTTTTCGTTTTTTATTTGTCGATGATGTATTACCTGCTGAATCGTTTGCACTTAGTTGGCTTTCTTCGTTGGTATTATACGATGAAAATTCCTGTCTTCTTCGCAAGCTTCTTCGATCACTCATATACCCGTTCAACGACGAGTATTCTCTTACAGACGATCTGGTGTTTTTATGGTAGTCCGTTATAGTGCTGTCCATATTGTATGAGTTTGAATTCGCGAGATCCAGTAAGATTTTATCTTCTTTATGTCTTTTGATTGCCTTTTCAATTTTTGAGAACAGGGTCTCTTTGACTAATTTAATCCTTTTGTCATGTTCTTCATTTGCATCTTGAATGTCGTTGGCAAATTCTTTCTCTACCCTATCAATTTGGTATTCTTCCCATAGTCTTAATCTGACCAGTTCTAAATCTCTATTTTCTTGCAAGTCCTTGATCCCTTCTATAAACTGTTGATTCGCACCTTGGTGCATGGTAGTTAGCTGATTTTGTAATAGCTGCAACATGGTTCGGTAATGGTGGTCTTTGTCATTTTCAAACGTGTCTTCCATCCTTGATAGTTTGGATAAAACCGTCAGTCTTCTCTTGTCTTTTTTGTTTAACTCTATTGTGGTTGTTAGACACCTATTGCTGTCAATTATGTCACTATAACAAAAAATACATACGGTCCATCTGACCATTAAATACTGAATCCTCCATTATGGCACTTTATCCTTTTAGTATTTCTTTATGTTTACCTGATAAATAACGTTATTCTAGTCAAAAACTAAAAAAAGGAAGTTACTTTGCTATCGCAGACGGGTAAGAGATCATCATCTCTCTTCAAAAAATAGTATAAACTTCCATGAAACATCAACATTAACCAAATAAACAGAATGAATGAAAAGCTAGTGAAATACCTTGAAATAGTGGTCACAGATAGCAAGGATATCAAGCTGGTGAAAACTGCTTTGGAGCTACGGCGTCTTCTCGACAGAGAAAAAAAAATTGAAAATTGTAAAGATGGCCACGTTATACCAACTTTGATCGAGCTTGATGAGACTGTTGAAACAGTTGATCTCGGTACCCTTTTCTTGCATCTAGAGATTATACTATCGGATGAGATAGTGCTGAGACTCAACTATAATATTGCGGGTAGGTGCACAAACTGGTTAGAGCCGGTCAACAATTTGCAGTCATTTGTCAGAAGCTATTTAGAGACAGCGAAAACTCCAGATTCAGATATAGCCCAACTTCTTTTAAAGCTACCCAAAAAATGGTCGTTATATCCTCCTATGGTTCTTTTTAACTTTAATTCTTTTGATTCATATGAATGGACTCTCTTCTTTAAGCGAAATAATAGAGCAGTGTTCTTTGCAGAGCTGCTGAAATCGCAGTTTCAGAAATTTACACATATCGCTATCAATAAACCTATTATCGAACAGGATATCATGAGAAGACCATTCAACATAATACCGATATATGGTGACTTTGGGCCAGAAGTCACGGAGACCAATTTGAATAACCCAACACAAGAAGATTTTGACAAAGCATTTTGGTGTACTGTAGTTCAGAATGGTATATTTCAGACATGGGCACCTCGTTACACAATGTTCAGTAGAGGTAACATCAAGGAAAAAAAGAGAATTTTGGACACATTTGAAGACATGAGTGATACGACGGTTGTAGATTTGTATGCGGGTATAGGTTACTTCACATTATGTTATCTAAAGAGAAACGTAAAAAGAATATTTTGCTTTGAGATAAATCCATGGAGTGTTCAGGGTTTGATCAAAGGTATCGCTAAAAACGGATATACATATACACTTGTCAAGCATGGTGAGACCTTGCTGTATGATGATTCAAAAACAGTTCATATTTTCCAAGAAAGTAATGAGTATGCTTTTGGAAGATTTGAGGAGATCGCCCAAAACTTCGACATCTCCCATATTAATTTAGGACTGCTCCCGTCGTCGAAACTGGCTTGGCCCATTGCGTTGGATATCATTGAGTGTTTTAATTCAAGAAACAGGACAGATATACATATACATGAGAATGTTTCAGTTGTTGAGTTAGATCGATTTATGAACGATACTAAAACACAATTGTCTGATATGAAAAAAAACGTTATACCGACTCCAAAACATCTTGAAAAGATAAAGACATTTGCTCCAGATGTCTGGCATATATGTGCCGACTTTTCGATTGTATATATTTAAAATTAAATAAATTAATCACAAAATATTTTTTATCTCTATACATGTGTGTCCCCAGCATACACATGTTCAAACAAGGTTGGATTAGTCATTGATGATGTTATTATTTCTGTTCAAGGAAACTTACAAAAAATTAATGAAAAACTTAAGAATATTATTGTAAACTGGGAAGACATAAATTTCTAGAAATTATTTTGTCATTTTAATTTAAAAGCTGGAGTGTTTTTAGTAAGTGGCTAACAAAAATATAGTGCTTTACTGAACTTTTTTATTTCCCAAATCAGTTTGAAAAACGATAGTAAAAACTGCAAATAATATATCTGAGATTTCTACTTTCATTCGTTAAGGCAGTGTATTACATTGGACAAGAAACCAAACATCATAGTTGAATTCATTTGGCTTCAGTTCAACTTTATATTGAGCTTGTTGACCCAACGATTACTTCATATTCTTAAAGACTTTTATCAGCTGCCGGAGAAAATGGCTAATAATAACAATAATGTTTATAGCATTAAACAAGAAGAGAGTCTCTATGATTTTATCAATTTAACACCACCTATTCCGTCGAGTTCTTTAAATAAAGAAAAACTCAATTCTGGTGGTTACTTTCCACCTTTAGGCCCTCAACAATCACTTCACCGAAATCATGTCAAACAAGGATATCACGACAGATCAAGTCAGAAGTTTGATAACCCTCTAAAACTTGAACAACAAGACAACGGAATATCATATGCAGAACCAGACTTCGATTTTAATTTTAACAGGTCAAGCTCGAATACTCCGATGGTCTTGGAAAACGATCAGTTTGATTCACTTTTGGACGAACTGCAAACATTTAATTCTCCATCAAATATACAGTCTGATAGTATGTTTTCAGAATCTGCTATAGACTCACCAGAGATACCAGTATCTGTGTATTCAAGTCAAAAAGATCAGTTTAAGCAACAGCATCAAGATCAACGACAAGAATTTGACAGAACATTCTCTGAGATGGAGTTTTACAAGAACCAACAACATCAGCAGCAGTCTCAATTTTTCCAGCGGGGGTTATCTCAGATTCCATCACAAAACGTAAGGGACATTGAATTGCAAGTTCAGCAACAAAGTGTACCAGATGAAAATCTTTTATTACCTGATTTTCAATCTGATACTTTTCACAAATTAAGAGTGTCGAAATCTCAATCAAATCTATCTGACATATCTTCAGTTGAAGCATCGCCCTATCTTTCAGCACATTCTCCATCATTTTACAGCAATGACATAGAGGACGATTTGACCAATTCTAACATGTTTTTGAATAATTTAGAAAATCTAGATATTAACAATTTGCAGAAACAGGTTTTAATGGGACAAAATTTGAACGACTTTGATTATCAATTAACTGATTTAACTGAAGATAATTTGAACAGTAAAAACTTATTACAAACTCAATCACCAGTTACGATCTCTATAGAAGCAGCACCTGAAACAGTAGTTAAAAGAACACCTTCATTATTCACCAGCTCAGAAAAGTCGTCGCCACAGAACTCGCCTAATTGTTCAAGAGCAAATTCTATCTCAAGTGCTACAAAAACATCAGGGCATTATAAAAATCTATTATCAAAAGATGATATAAATGAAGACGATTTATTGAGACCCGATGATCAACAAAAAAATATGCGACTAGGCCGCCAACATCGCCAGTCACGTTCAAGATCAAACTCGATTGACGACAGATCAAGGTCATTGTCGCAAAACCGTGAAAAGATGTTAGAGCTAGCATCGCCGAACTCGTCAAATAAAAGGGTTCAAAAACATCCTTCCATATATGCCTGTACATTATGTGAAAAAAGATTTACAAGACCTTATAACTTAAAGTCGCATTTGAGAACACACACTGATGAAAGACCTTTTGTATGTACCGTTTGCGGTAAGGCTTTTGCAAGACAGCACGATAGGAAAAGACATGAAGATTTACATACTGGTAAAAAACGGTACCAGTGTAGAGGTTTCTTATCTAATGGAGTCACCGAATGGGGTTGCGGTAAGAAATTTGCTAGAACCGATGCATTAGGAAGACATTTCAAGACTGAAGCCGGAAAGGAATGCATTCGGCCCTTGGTCGAGGAAAGTAAGCATGTGAATGCTCAAAAGGTCGCTAATAACAGTAACTTTTTGGTTCCACAACTTGAAATATCGGCGCCAATTGATGATAATGGTGATAATTTTCCTGATAGCTTGTATACTCAATTTCCAAATTTATTAAGCGGTGCATCTCCAAATATAAGTGGTATAAGCGGAGGTGAAACTGATTTTGAGGATGATAGATGATATGAAAACATAATTTTGATTCTCTATTTCTTTTGCTTTCTACTCAAAGCTTTTGGATGCTTTTGATAAATTTTATTTCTGAATTAATGACTTTTATTTTACTGTCGATTTTTTTTTTTCAATTCTACTTGTACGTGATAACAACAGTTTTTGTTTTTGACTATTGGGCCTATCCTATTTGTTTTTTGTTCTATTTGGTTGTATTATATGGTTTTAGTATTTAAATGGAAACCTGAAGTTTCTGGTTAGTAAAATGTAGGATATTCAATAAATAACCATAATAGGAAAGGTTATGATGCGATTTGCTGACTCCAATTAAAATAAATGAAAAATCAATGAGTACTCGCAGATGGGAAAGAGCCATATATTAACAGATAGATTTGCAATAAAGATAATGGCATTGAGCTTAAAGGATGATGACAGTGTATGTTTTGTATTTGTTGGTACTTGAGTGTATTTTTACTGACAAAACCGAGGTTCTTGAGAGGATCACTAGTGGATTCAAACCAAAAACTGAAAAACTATCAGAATCACAGAAATTAGAAATTGAAAAATATAAGCTATTACAGGAACAAAATAGTAAATATATTGAGGACTTGATAAAGTTTAATAGGACAAGGTCAGTTCGACTTCAAGCAGTTCAAATCGAAGGTTCTGAAAATTATAGAGATGCGTTTCTTTCTAAACAGATTGAACCATTTTTAAAAAGTTCACCAACAGTTGAATCATTAATGAGAAACATCGATAAAGTTACATCAAATTTTTACAAATCAGCAGTTGTTGAACACGTTTTTATAAATATTGATACCCCTAATCATCAAATAAATCCATTTGACGTTCAAAATGCAATTGAGATCATACCAAAAATTAAACTCTTTCCAATTAAGAAATTTCTAGCTAAAACTGGTACCAATATAGGTAATGGAGAAGGTGATGGATATATGACGTTTCAATTCAAAAACATCTTTGGTGGTGGTGAATCAGTGACCTTTGATGCAACTGCTGGAACTAGAACCAGATCGTCCTACCTCTTAAATTATTCAACACCGATTTTGAATTCTTCTAATTGGAGAAGCGAAAACCTCTTTTTTACAAATTCTAGAAAAATAAGCTGGTCATCACACGAACAGATTTTGAGAGGGTTTACTAATAAAGTTACATCAAACAATAACCCTGTATTTGGAGAGGGTTATATTAATAATGAGTTCTCACTCGAGAATATTTGGAGGAGCATTACAAGCGTAGAATCAGGAGCCTCTGATCATATATTATATCAAGCAGGTGATGATCTGAAGACATCAATCATTCACAATTTCAGATATGATTCACGAGATAATACACTGATGCCAAATTCGGGCTCTCATTTGAAAATATCAACTGAGTTTTCAGGATTGTTACCAAGCATCAACACGTCACATTTCATCAAACAACAATTTGAATCATCCTATAATAAACAAGTGCTAGGTGGTAACAGGTTAGTTTTGAATTGTGGGTTACGTGGTGGATACCTGTACAACTTCAAGACAAACTCACCCACTCATTTAATGGATAGATTTTTTCTTGGTGGTCCAAATGATGTTAGGAGCTTCTCTTATAATGGACTAGGACCTAAATCAAAATCTGATACATTAGGAGGTGATTTGTTTTTAGCCGGTGGACTCAGTTTATTCACTAAAATACCAAAGACCTCGGATGATTCGAATTTTAAAATTCACAGCTTTTTGAACTTTGGCAGATTGATTTCTCTAGATAAAAAAAATACTTCGAAAAGCTTGAAAGACTTGTTTAGGGAGCCATCAGTCAGTACTGGTATTGGTATTGTCTACAAGCATCCAGTTGCAAGATTTGAACTTAATTTTGTGTTGCCACTCGTGGCCCACGAAAATGATGCGGTAAGAAAAGGTATTCAATATGGAGTTGGTTTAACATTCATGTAAATAATAGTAGAAAAAGGACTGCACAAATACAAAATACTAATTTACTAAAAGCTGTTCAAAATGTGTTTTTTGAACACAAAATTTATTTCTACTTAAGTAAACCGGGCACTTACCTTTTTTTATCCTCAATCCATTGTTCATGGCACTTAATAACAGCAGGAATGATAAGACTTTCAATTTCGACGTTTGCAGCTATTTGTTCTGTGCTCAGTTCATACCAAGTCTCAACATTTCGAGGATAAACGAACACAACTTCCCTTTTTCTAGTTTGTAATAAATTACCAATGACTAGTTGATGGTTATACCTTTCCAATGCTTGTTTGGCCTTTTTGATCAAGATAGTAGAATCAGTTTCTAGCTTGAACGAAACAATCATTGCTACTGGTGCCCACGAATCTACTAGTCTTCTTAAAAATTTTGGAACTGGATCTAAGTTTACGATTAGTTTACCTCCATTATTACTTTGAGCTTGAATTTTATGTTCTGGTAAATTTGACATGGGCAGAAAGAAATCGGAGACAGCAGCAGCCAAAAAAAACAGAGCATTGGTACCAACCGTATCTAATGACTTTGCAATCAGTCGCAATGAAAATAAGTACTGATTGACTGTTGTGAAAGGTATTAAAAGTAATAAGTTGTTGTCTCTTGCAAAATTATATTTTCTCAATACGATTAACATTTCGTCAGCATATTTTGCGTTTATCTCGACTTTTCCATTGTTCTCCTGCATATAATCCAGAAAACAGTTGGTCGTGTGAGAATAGTGTCTTGAGTATGGTAACAACGAAAACTCTCTATGCAGAAAAATCACAGCGTAACCTCTCTCTAAAAAGTATTCTGCACTTGTTGCACCTCTGGTACCAGCAGAAAAATTGTCAATGAACCTCACCGTATTGTTCTCCAGCGGCACAGTTGTTCCACCTGATGTGACTAGAACAATTTTTCTATTTGAGGGTTTGTGGAATTCAATAAATTCTGAAACTTGATCATTAATCTCATCTAGATACTCTGGTGCCGAGTTTGTATGGAAGTAGTTATCTTCATCGGTCGATTCTGCTGCTGGAAAATCGGGCACAGTTCTATCAATCGCAGTTTCAATATCTGGGACAGATGTATGAACACGATGATGGGGCATTATGGATAGTTATGGTCAAATTTTACTTTACTTCAACAATATCGGTGCTACGATGGTTCTAATTCAATAGTTAATGATCAAAATATGGTTAGTTACCCTGATCTTTAAATGTTTGAGTGCGCAAACCGATTTTGTTATTTTGGTAAATTATCATTAAAACTAACCAAAATCACCATTAAATGGAATAAACTAACGAGTTTACTATGAAGAATCCAGTTGTTTTTTTTGATGTAGGTCTACCATAATACATCTGAATATAACTGTTACTAATGCATATAGATATCCCTGGGTTGTAGGTGTTTGACTCCTGCTATAAAATCTTACTTACTAACGTCCGGAAGCTAAGAATCTAGGAAGAATCAAGATCGAGCTGTTTGCAGACAAGCTTCCGAAGTATGTGTTTGTTTTACTGTTCCCATTAGTATGGTCTAACATTTAAAGGACGACAGAAAACTTCAGGCAATTTTGTACAGGTGAATATAGAGAAAGACTTCAGCCAATAGGTTATAAGAACAGTTCATTTCATCGAGTTGTATGTTGGAATTACTTTTTACAACTACGGAACCCACTAACACCGAAAACAGATTAAGGGGTTTATGATTCAAGGAGGTGATTTCGTCAACGGTAATGGTTTGGGATCTAAGACAATATTTGGATCGAGTAAATTTGATGATGAAGGCTTCTTCTACAAACACGAACCCATGATGGTATCTATGGCAAATTCAGGACCGAATACAAACGGATGTCAGTTTTTCATTTGCTGTGATGCGTTGTCGCACTTGGACGGCAAACATGTTGTCTTTGGTAAAGTCACAGAAGGAACGGATGTGGTAAGAATGGTCGAAACAACGAGAACTGGTGATAACGACAAACCGATCCTACCTGTTACAATCATCAATTGTGGAGAAATGTAAGTATATTGTGTGTATTTTAGGTTGATTAAATTGAAAAATTTTAATTTTTATCAAAAAAACTTTATGTTTTTTCGTATATGACCAAATTGGGGAATATTTCCTAATTTGGTAACTTTCAGCCACGCGTACTTTGTTCAATTTGTTTTTTTTCTCGACGATAATTTAATAAATTTTTCGTCTCTTTCCATATATAAACTAAATAACGTTAACTTTTAGATCAAAAAAAATAAACAAAAAGCTTCTTTTTTTATAATATTTTTCACAATTATTACCACTTAATATTATACTTTGTTTGGTTTTATTTTTTTTCATTTTATCATTCAATCTTTCATAAGTTTACTTTATTTACATTATTGTTTATTTTTAATTCTTCCATTTAATTAAATTTGTGTATTTATTATAAAAGAATTTTTCAACAACTATATTTATTATTATTACGTGTGTTTTTTTAAGGTGTTATCAAAATTTTAACGGACTATTTTTATCAACAAGTTTAGATTGGTTTTTATCGAGATTTTAATTCTTTACAAATAAGTTTAATTTATATTATTTTATTATTATGTCTGCTCCAGAACAACAACAACAGCAACAACAAGCTCCAGTTGAACCACAACAGGTTCAGCAGCAACAGGTTCAGCAGCCAGAACAAGTCCAACAACAGGTTCAGCAGCAACAGCAACAGTCTCCACAACCAATTGACGTTTCTCAACAGCAACCAGAACCAACCCCAGCCAATGCTTCAGAAGGTGGTCGTGAAGTCTCTAATAAAATACTGTATGTTGGTGGTTTAAATAGAGCTGTCACTGAGGATGCGTTACGCGATATTTTCTCTGTTTCAGGTCCTGTTCAGGGTGTTAAAATATTATTCGATAAGAATCGTCCTGGTTTCAACTATGCGTTTATTGAATATGACAACCAACAAGCAGCAGAGGTTGCGTATCAAACGTTAAACGGTAAGGCTATCAACAATTCTGAAATTAAAATTAATTGGGCGTATCAATCTCAGCAAGTCAAAAGCGCTGATTCTTTCAATGTTTTCGTTGGTGATTTGTCAAGTGAAGTTGATGATGATTTATTGAATAAATCGTTTCAAGCTTTCCCATCTTTAATTCAAGCCCATGTTATGTGGGACATGCAGAGTGGTAGATCCAGAGGATATGGTTTTGTTTCGTTTGCTGATCAAAATGATGCCGAAAATGCTCTACAAACTATGAACGGTGAATACATCGGTGGTAGAGCTATTCGTTGTAATTGGGCTTCTCACAAGCAAAACAATCAAAATACCTACAATAACGGTCGCAATGGTGCTGTGAATCAGAACATTAACGGTCTGCAAATGGGTGTTCCAGTTATGTCTCCACAATCTTATGATTTGGTTTTGAGAAAATCTCCATCATGGCAAACAACTGTTTATTTAGGTAATCTAGCTCATTTCACTACTCAAAATGAACTAATTCCATTGCTCCAAAATTTTGGATTCATTGTCGATTTCAAATTTCATCCAGAACGTGGTTGTGCTTTTGTTAAGTACGATTCCCATGAAAGAGCTGCTTTGGCAATCGTCCAGTTAACTGGTTTTGCGGTCAATGGTAGACCTCTGAAATGTGGTTGGGGTAAAGATAGACCTACCAACATTCAATACCAGAACTATGGTCACGTCATGTATGGTCAAACCCGTTAGTCTGTTATCACTCTGATGCTTTTTTTCTTTTTTATTTGTTACCTCTTTTTATTTTGTCTTTCTCTGTCTTTATT
>JAJMCJ010000054.1:0-49959 GCA_030572875.1 Wickerhamomyces kurtzmanii | reverse complement strand
AATCAGTTTTTCATTTTTTAATCTTAATTTATGCGATAGCTGATGGAAAGAGTGAATTCATATCTTATAAGAACTCGTCTGGATATTTAAAATTGTAATGATTGAGAGTAACTGAAATATGAGTGTCAGTTGATATGTACATCTTTTATATATTTTCATATAGTTTTTTTCTGTTTTTCGATAAAGCACAGTTCAAGTTCGAATAATCGTAAATCTACGTTTTTTGATAATAAAATAACTAATGTAGTATATTTCTATTATTTTTCACCTGTTCATTAACTCCATTCAAAAATACCAACAAAACAAAATGTGTACATTTATACCAAACTTTTTTCATTCCTCGTTAAATACCATTTCCTAATTAACTGTCATCTACTCTGACTTTTCCTTTGAATTCAGCAGCTAAAGCATCAACTTTATCATTAGCGTCATAACCATAGTCTGACGATAAACTGCTTTCGTTGGATATGACTGAATTGTTTCTACTTGAACAATCTATAAGGCTTTCGTACTGTGTAGAACCGGTATGCGTATGTTTTGATTCTTCCCCTTGTAACTTTAGTCTTTCCATTTTCATCCGTTGCGTTTTTGTAATTTTTTTTGGCTTGGGTATAACAATATTCACAGAGTGTCTTGTATAATTATTTTCTTGATCGGTCACTGAATCGTCTCGAATTTGATGTTCAGCGGGACTTTTAATTTCATTAGAATTCGCTATTTTCATCTTGTTTTCATCATAATGCTTATAGTACAAATAATTATGTAACGCCATATTTTCATACAATTAATAATAGATAATGAGTGTTCTTTTTAACAGACTCTTATGAATATCTAATTCCTTTTTGATGGTGCAGAAAGTTTACAAATATACATTCAAAACATTTACACTACAATTTCTACAATCTTTTATATAGAAATAATTCTTATTTATATGAAATCTTATATTTCATGAAATACTCATACGATTATGCAAAAATCATACGAACATTTTTCGTTTTCTGTAACCGGTCAGTTGTTATGGAAACGTACATTTGTGCTTTTGGTAGGAGCACGTCACTGGAACTCGGTGTTAGTTTCAACCATAAATCATAAATAGAAATTTAACAAGTAGCTTTGAATCTTAGAATTTTGAAAAAGAGTTGATAATACAGTTTGGCGTAGTTAATTAATGATTTGGCACGCTTTAGACGTAGAGAAAAAGTTTCAAATCAATCGACATTCAAATCGATGTCCTTACTATCTCTATTAGTATTCAATATTAGCAAATTCAGAGCATTATAGACATTGCACTTGCAACGAATCAAATGAATTGAACAGTGCGTTGCAATTGCATTATTTGTCTTTGCAGAACTTGATTCTTCAAAAGAAACTAAATCATTTGGAAGAGAATGGACCCTGTTGTCCAAATATTCCTTATGGTGAATGGCATCATATTGGATATACTCTCTTTTTTTATTCAATAGTGGTTCATATTTATTTGTAGACATTACTTTTCTTCCCACGTTTAGCGTTTTATTCAATTGATGTTCATTACGGTCATCTGTGCTTTCTAATTCACCAGAAGAGCTTGCCAATCTTATTTGCTTGTTTTTAATTAATTGAATCTTAATACCATTATCATTTGTCATTTTATTACTACTCATTTCCCCAGTTGAAACATTGTTTTCTTGTTTCAAGAGAAAATCAATATAGTAATATAACTGTCTGTTTTCATTTTTCAATGATTTAATACCAAATTTTAGTTCCTTGATTTTTAAGTTTTTTGCTGACTCTATTTCTTTAATTTCATTGTTAAATGCAATCTTGTTTAGTTCATCCGCCAACGTCGACAAATTGTCGGAAGCTGAGGCAATGTCAAAGAGTGAATCACTTGTACAATTCATGTCTTCATTTTCCTCGTTATTTAAAGGTATTAAACTGTGGTCCTCTTCAAAAGAATTATCAAAACTTTGCAAGGAGTCAGTTTCATCTGTCTCTTCAAACGGTTTACTCTCAAATTCTATTTTATCAATAATTGACATCTCGCCCTTCATTACTTGTTGCTCATTCTTTAGTTTTTCTATCTCATTATCCTTCATCTTCAATTCGTTTCTCAAACAGTCGTTCTCCTCATTTAGTAGATCAACTTTTCTAAAGCTTTCATTTATATTCATGTTCAGTTCAGTATTTAAAAATTCAGTATTTTTAACCTTTGAGCTGAAATTTCTATTCTCGATTTGTAGGTTATAAATGGTGTCTTTCAAAACACCCAATTCATTATCTATGTAATTCAATTCCAGTTTCAGATTCTTATTCAATTCATTTACTTTTGTTAGCTGCAGCTGATTTGAATATATATTTTGCTCCCGCTTCAATAGTTCATTCTCTAGTCTTTCTTGTTCCTTTTGAGCTCTCTGAGTCTTAGTTATCTGAAGGTTATATAGGGACTCATACTTCAATATATTTGTAGCAAGTTTCTTGTATGCTTCTGAAGATTCAAATACTATATCCTGTTGCTGTTTTGCAACAGCGGTTGTAGTTGTTGAACTAGACGAGGATGAATTTGTGCGACGATCATTTAAAACATTTTCTTTATTAAAAGACATTGTCCTAACGAGGTTTGATCAACAGAATCAAATACAGACAAATGCCTTTTCATCTATATATAAAGATAAACATTCAAACAATAAATGTTTGTTTACATTATTGAGGGAGGGTAAGTGTTTTTCATTAACCTTAAAAAGGGTATTCTTTTTGATCTGTTCATTTCACTCATTCTATTCTGTTTTTTATTGATTTATTAGTGTTATTCTATATATTAGAATAGGCGGTGTCCCTTTAACATAAAAAACATCTTGGTCAAGAGATTCTGGCTTGTCAGATCTTGATATAATCTCACAGTTCACATTTCTCAATTCGCATTCTTTTTCAAATACTTTGATGGTTTCTTCGTTTCTGATCGTTGCCGCAATCAATGCCTCTTCAGTTCCGCCAGTTTTGAATCCAGTGATAATGCAGTCTAACAAAAAAGGAATGATTGATGAATCATAGGTAACGTCAGCTGCCAATATTATATCATTATCTGGAACATGATCTTTTCCCCAGCATAGGGGCCGGCATGTTAGCTTTGGATGTTCTCGTAAGTCGTTCTGTTGTAAATTAGAGCCCAGCGATTCAATCAAGTTGGAATCACCATCGGTCATGATTAACCTCTTGATATTTTTAACATTCTTCAGTATTGACATTCCGACAAGTCCTGTTCCCGTACCCAGTTCCAAGATTATTTTTCCAGAAAGGTTTGCAAAATAATCAGTGTTCACATAGTTAGCTAAGTACAATGCAGCCTCCCATGTTCTCATGCCAGTGGTTCCCAATCCACTTATCAATCTAGGAGTTTCTGTTATGAATATTTTTGACTCTCCGATAGTATAGTTTACTGTATCGGAATCAGTTGCGTCTTTAGGTGTAGCAGACAATAATCCACAGTATATTTCGTATATGCATTCATCAATATCTATATCTAGATCGATCACTCTTCTCAGAAATTGTCTAACATAGTACGGATTTTCTTTAATAAGAGCTGGCAACACTTCAAGCAGTATTTTCTGATTTTGTTCAGTTCCTATGTCTTCTGGTATCTCGAATTCCCGACTAGGAATTCTTTGGTTTAATTTCTTCACTAGCCTGTTCATTTCATTTATCCATAATCTTGACACCATTAAAGGGCTTTATGTCCGTTGTAGCATTAACAATATGAACAACTATTGTTCGAGAGCCATGAGTTATGAAAAATCCTTCTAAAACTGCACGTGATATTTATAGGAAAAATAGTTTAATGAATATTTATGTGTCCAATAACTACACTTAACATACTTAAGGATCGTTAAAATATATTAATTTTATTGAAAACTTGCTACAATGCTCTTGTGCCAAAGACTCTCACTCTTTTAACACCTCCGTCTGGAATGATTGTTAATAAAACATGTGTGAATGTATCTTCTCTTAGTAAATCGGTATAGGAATGTTCTCTGTCACCAGAGGTTTTAGTTTCATTGATGAGTAACTTCCAATCCTCAGAATTAAATACTGGGTCTGTTTCAGAATATATGCCTTTTAAAGAAATCTTTTGTGGGTAATTACCCCTGAAATGAGCTGTATCCACCACAATTTCTTTGATGTTAGTCTTTTCACCTAATTTAATAATGACCCAATCAACATGACCTGGAGATCTAGATCTTGTAGTTTCCCATCCATCAGACATATCATGACCTCTACCTGGCAACAATAAATTATCAGCAGAACCAAAATGTTGATCGCTAACAGAAATAGCAACACCTCCCATCTCAACAGATGCTAGATCAATGATTGCATTTAAATCTTGAGGAAAAATTGGCACAACAGATCCATATAACCTAAATCTTGCAATACCACCATCTGGGTACATTCTCAATCGAACATGCGAAAAGTTCTCTTTTGTGATTTTATTTCTCTTGAAAAAATGTCTCTGTGATGGTCCACATTCCAGTTTCGGTAAAATTTCAATCCATTTGGTATCGACGAATGTATCGCCAACTTGAGTTGTCCCTTCTACCGAGATAAAGGGAGCGTGGTTTCCATCGAAGAAAGCTGTGTCTATTTCAGCACCAATGATATTTGCACTTGAGACACCAAGTTTAATGATAACCCAGTCCGCTTCCTCGGTGTTATGTCTTCTTGTTTCCCAACCGTCATACCAGGCACCGGCAAATGTGAACTTGGTACGGTCTCTCAGAGGGGGTTTTGGTTTGATTAAATTATCGGCATCTGCAAACCATTGATCTGAGAATGCAATCACTTTGCCCCCTAGTTTTTCTCCAATAACGTCTAGAAGCAAATGTTAATAATTATTGTTGTCAAATTTCACAATCGTTGATTTATACTCACCAGTGTAACAATTAACCACGGTTGATCTAAACTCTTGTTCGGATAAAATCTGAACACTCGACATCATATATTACTTAAGCTTTTTGCCAACTAGTATAATGATTGTTTTTAACTTCCGCTAATAGTTTCGAAAACTAATCTGGCAAAATTAAAATGGAATTACGTTTATATATATATGCAGATTTTTATTGAGAATCTTATCGGTTATGACCGTCAGTGAGTGACGAAATTAAGTTTGGAAAATAAGTGAATTATGTCAAAATAGGAACCTAATAAAATAATCGTTTCGTTTCAGAAATTAAGCACAGGTAGAACGTTAAATAATACCAGTGGCTAAAGAATTTTGCCAGTAGAGATAAGATTGGTTCAAGACAAATTTTGTTTGATATGCTTTATTTGGTGGTTTAACCATAATATTGACACTAAACTTGTGACAGAATCACAGTTCCACATGCAAAACGTGATAACAGAGGTGAGCACAGACCACAAGAGGTTTTGATTTCTTCTTTTTGACAGTGCAGTTCACCACCATATATTGAGTATATGAGAATCAAGACTTAATTGGTTTACTGTAACTTTTTACCCATAAGCAGGAACCTGAAAATACAGTTGTGGCAAGGCAATGGCGCAAATAATTATGTAAGTTATGAGTCAGTAGTATTGTGGCTCATGAATCCGGGTAAGATGTACGGTTCATTAACAAATTAAAAACGCTCAAGACAGCGAGCTCGATGAAAAAATCAAAAACTGAACTCCTTAATTTTATTCGTTAATATTGTTGTTCAGCTAAAAGTTACACTTTGAAAATAACTAATTTATAATGACTTTCAAAAGATTTCCAACTCCTGTCTTAAAGCCATACTGGCCGTTCTTTGCTGGTGGTATGTATTAGTTACTTTTTTTGGTTTCGATCAATCGTTCTAATTTCCTTTTAAAGGTATTATCGTTTATTGGGCTTTTGGTAAAGCTGCTGCTGCTTCTGCTGGTTGTAAGTATAATCTAAACTTGGACTAAAAGTAATGTGATATGGTGTTAATTGGTTCATTGGCTTAGGCAAAATCACCTGTAATTCAGGCACATTACTTTTGTGATATAGCTCCTTTTTTACTTTTAATAAGTACTTGATACTAACTTGAATCAAGCAAGCGAATTCATCAATGATCCACGTAACCCACGTTTTGCTCGTGGTGAGAAACCAACTGAAACCAAATAACTGACTTAACTAATATTGATTACTATTAATTATCATTCATATTCACAAAGCAATACAAGAAAAGAAAGTTTTATATATATATTATTTAGACACAATTGGTTATGATAGGAAATTCAATGAAGTAACTAGAAAAAAATAAAAATATTATGATTTTAAATGATAATCGGTTGTGTAGAGTTCCAATTCAAATACATTATACTAAAAATTCTGGTCGATCTCATGTTATTTATGACTTCTACAGTGCTAAGCCAAGTATTTACAAAAAAATAAAGATTATTTATTCATTTTGTTGAGAAGCAGCATCTAGAGCATGCTGTAAAACGTTCAGCAGTTCGGATTTGTCCTCTAAACCAATGCTGATTCTCACTAAGTTTCTATCAACGCCCCATCTTTCAATCTCATCTAATTCCTGAAAATGAGCCAGAATTGAGTATGGACAAGCCAAAGTAAAATTTGTTCCCAGACTAGGACCTTTTGATAACGCAACTTCATTGAAGAAAACCCTTGCATCTTGTGGTTCTTTGAATACCATCGAAATCAAACCACCATACCCACCATCTTTTGTCTTTATTTCATCATAATATTTCTTACTTTCAACTTTTGATGGGTAGTAAATTGATTTAATCAGTGGATTGTTATATAATAGTTCAACTGCAGCTTCAGCATTTGCGTTGATTTTTTGAGATCTTGAAGCAAAATCTCTTGAATTTCTTTCCAGATAAACAGCATCTTCAGCCCAAAAAACATCTTCATATGACTCATTAAAATAATTCTTTAAAATAGGATAGTTCTTTGAATTCTGATTTAAAACTAGTGAACCTGCCATGACATTTGAATCACCACTGAAAACTTTTGTTAATGAAGACACCAAAATATCACAGTATTTTAAAACATCGATGTTTAAGAAGTTTCCAACAGTTTCATCAATAACAATCGCAAACTTGTACTTATCTGCTAATTCTCTTAGTTTTGGCAAATTTGGAGTTTTCAATAAGGGATTTGATGGACACTCGCAAAATAAACCCAATATTTTTTCACCTTGTTCTAATTTCTGTTCTAGTTCGACTAAAGATTCATCATCACCAAAACCGAAAAAATGAACACCAGGACCAAATTTTTTTAAAATGTTTAATGTATCAACATATGGAAACCCAAAGCAAACTGACTTTTCAGCAGAATATGATCCTAATAAAGCTTGGTGAGCATTGAAGATAGAGGCCATACCAGTCGGATACAAATAAACATCATTTTCACTTAAATCTGGATTATTACTTGAAATTCTTCTTTTTAATGCAGTTTTCGCTTCCGGTGCAAAACTTAAATCCAAGTTTCTACCAAACCTTTCTTCAATAAAGGTTTGGCTTTCATCAGTTTCAAGAAGTTTAAATTCATGTAGAACATACTCGCTCATTCTTGAAGTTATGATTTCTCCAGAATGTTGCCAGTAGTTTTTGGCAAGTGAATATTCAGAAGCTGGAAAAAGAAGAACTGAAATCTTAGCTTCAACTCTGTATGATGCTTCATCTTGATTTTTTGGAGGTGGTGTTGTGAGTTGTAAAATCCTAATTGATGGTAATGGACTGGTTTCAGTTTTCTGCTTGATGAATTCTCTGCACTTTTTCGCAATGTTGTAACTTGGAAAAATCATAGATTTTTCTCCCTCTCTAGCATATTTCGATTCCACTAAAGCACTGAGTTCTTGAATAGATTTGTGAATGAAAAATCTAGGATATCCAGTGTTCATCTTTTCAACAACCCATTCTTTACCCTCTTCGTAAGCAATAGTTGCCTCCCAGGTAGGTAATGTAACAGAAACAGCGTGAGGCGTGTTATTTGGAATCGATACACCAACAACTTGGGACGGGGTAGAAGGCATTATATATCTAAATTCCTCTATCTGAAATGTCTTATCTTTCCAACGGTGGTGTGTGAAAGTCATCACAAGTTTAGATGATTCATTTCAAGAAAATCAAATAATTGTTCTCGGTTAGGACACTCTTTATCTAAATCTTCTTCAATTGCTAATTGAAACAGCTGTATCTACTCACCTCGAACAAGAATTTCAATACCAAAATTTCGCTCTATTTCCCATCTGTTCAATACTCAAAAATTGACTTAAAGTACTCAGAGAACACTTTATAGTGATATATTTGTAAATGTATTTATGTTATGCTGGCTCTACCGATAGTTTTATAATTTTTTGCAGCAATATTTGTGATCCAGAGTGGAAAGTACAATTAAAGGAACTTTACTTTGTAGTTTGATTATATCAGAAATAGGTTTTTGAACTGAATAGATTTAGTAAGGTACTTCTGTTTAAACGTGTTGATAACAAGATATTTTTGTTATCCAATTTTATTCTTTTATGAGTTTTAAGTTTCCAGATCATTCGCCATCATTTGGCTCGTCAACTAAAAGAGATCAAGAAGATAAATATTGGGCAGCCAAAAGGCAAAAAGACTCATCGCTGCCGTTTTATTACAAGGATAAACCAATTGTAAACGATTATATTCACTCTGCAAATAAGACGCTCTACAGAAGAAAAATGTTGTTCAAAGGGTTCATCTTAAGTTTGATATTTTATCTGTTTTATTATGCTGGCACCAATTTAAAAGATCGATCAACAATTTCAAAAGAGAACATAAATTGGAAGGAGAGACAATCTCAAGTCAAGCAAGCTTTTGTTGAATCTTGGAAAGGGTATGAGTTAAATGCATGGGGTAAGGATATCTACAAACCTGTTTCAAAGACTGGTAAGAATATGGGTCCAAAACCTTTGGGATGGATTATTGTGGATAGTCTAGACACTTTGATTATAATGGACCTTAAGGATGAATTAAAAAGAGCCAATGAATGGGTTTCAAATGAGCTGACATATGATTTCGATTATTCGGTGAATGTATTTGAAACAACTATTAGAATGCTGGGTGGTTTCTTATCTGCATACTACTTAACAAAAGATGATTTATATCTCGACAAAGCGACTGATTTGGGTAACAAACTACTAGGCGCATTTGATTCTCCTACTGGACTGCCTTATTCCAGCGTCAATTTAAAAACTGGTAAAGGTATCAAAAATCATGTCGATAATGGAGCTTCATCGACAGCAGAAGTTTCAACCTTACAATTAGAATTTAAATATCTGGCAAAGTTAACTGGTGAGTCATTATATTGGGAAAAAGTTGAGCACATTATGAAAGTTTTAGATGACAACCATCCACAGGACGGATTAGTTCCAATTTTTGTTAAGCCTGATACTGGAAAATACCAAGGTAATCTGATTAGATTGGGATCACGGGCTGACTCTTATTATGAGTATTTATTGAAACAATATTTACAAACAAACGATCAAGAGCCTATTTACAATACAATGTACAATGAGGCAGTCTATGGGATCAAAAAACATTTGATCAGAAAGTCAAAACCAAGTGGGTTAACTTTTATTGGGGAATTAGAAAATGGTATAAACGGTGCATTCTCAAATAAGATGGACCACTTAGTTTGTTTCATGGGTGGATTGTTATCACTGGGTGCAACAGAAGGGGAGTTACTATCCAATGCCAGAAAGTCAGGTAGATGGACTTCTACCAATGAAGCTGACATGCTTTTAGCTAAGGAATTAGCATATACATGTTACAAAATGTATGACTTAACAGAAACAGGCTTAGCTCCTGAAATCGTTGTATTTAATACCGATACGTCGTCACAAGATGATTTTTATATCAAGAACAATGATAGACACAATTTACAAAGACCTGAAACAGTTGAAAGTTTGTTCATATTGTATAGAATAACAAAGGATCCGATCTACAGGGAATGGGGTTGGAAAATATTTGAAAATTTTCAAAAATATACTAAGATTGATGGGGGTTATACCTCCTTGGATGATATGACCAAAATTCCACCAAAATTAAGAGATAATATGGAAAGTTTTTGGTTAGCTGAAACTCTAAAATACTTATATCTGTTATTTGATGACAGCGAAGAAGAAGTACTACCATTGAATAAAGTTGTCTTCAATACCGAAGCACACCCATTTCCTAAGTTTGATATGGATCCAATATTCAAAACCGGCTGGACAAGATCTTCAAAAATAGAAAAGACGAATTTGGATGAGCCGAGCAAGAAACTTCCTAAGATTGAAGGTAAAATCAGTAATGATGAATCATTATCCAGATATTCAAAAGGAGAGAAATCAGAAAGCGAAAAGAAATCTACGCAAGATTTCGCAAAACCTAATGAAAACAAGCCTCCGCAAAAGAATGAAAACAACATTGTTTTACCTAAAGGAGTAGCAGAACCACATGTACCAATTCCTAATAAATCTACTCAAGAGGGCATAGATCAAATACAGACACCCGAACTTCCAAAAGCAGCAAAACCTGCTAAGGCAGCTATAAAAGAAGCTGAAGAATTAGTTGAAGTAGATTTCAACAACGCAATTGAGCCTTCAGTAGGAAATATCCAGGAAAAAATAGATGATGGTAAAAACTATAATGAGATTATTGAAGAATTGATAAACGAGGAACCTTATTCTTAGATTTTTTTCCTTGATTCGATTCTTTATTGGAATTACGTTTCTATCTTGAAGTTTTCATTTGTGCAGTTTATTAAATGTTATATGATTTATCAAATTCACCTGTAACTGTCTTTGCCTCAATAACCTTATAACGAAATGCAGAGAAAATAAAAGCGCAACCGCAATAAAGGATTATAAAAGTAAGTTTAATTACATTATCGGCAATGGCCTGTGTGAAAATGCGATCTTGTATCGAATAATGTCAATAATTTCCACATCACCCTCGTCACTGTTAAGTTTAGGAAACTTTAAAACACCTAACGGCAGATCGAGTTTTTTAACTTCTCCAATTAGCCTTTGACTAGTTCCAATGAATAAGGTTGCTTTAGTGTCCTCTATATTTAATTTCCCAAATTTAACAGCATCACTAAAAGTATATGGATCTATGATATATTTTCTTTCATCATCTTCGGTTGATGTATCTGGTAGTGAAGTTGGTAACGATAGTTCACCTTGGATCTCTAGTATTGTTAAACCAAATGACGTTAATACTGTCAACGGCTTATCATTCACATCTTTAATAATCGATAAAATCTGGTCATATTGGACTTCTTTCAATGGCATTCTCTCCCTGTCCCTGTGTAGCTAGGAACCTTGAGACTCGTGTTTCTTTTTCTAATAACCACTTTCATCTTTACATCACGTGATCCAAGTTATTTTTTTATATTTCTGCTATCCTCGATAGTGTCAATTATTAAATAAAATAGAGGCAAATTCATCTTGCAGTAAGATTCAATGAAGAACAATTATTCAAAACAATCACACTTGAAGCCATGGGATGGTTATCGTTTTTGAAATCAAAATCATTTGATCCTACCGAATTTGAAAAAGAATTAGCTCTGATTAGTGCAAAAATTACAAAAAGTCAAAGATACTTGAATAAGTTAGAACTTCAACAATTCAAAGTTAAACATAAAATAGTCTTTGGTCTTTCACTAATTTACATTACAGCATTAATTTATATTTTTCTGAACCACAGTTTGAGAAATTTCGACTTGTCCCTTAATAATATATTAGTTGTTTTGATATCTCCAGGTATAATCCACCTTGTTTCTAAGACCATTTCAATAATTTACATTAAAAAGATCAATAAAACAACAGAGCTAATAGAGATTTTAAAAGCTAAACATCTAGAAAAGATTGACGACCTGAAAAGCAAAACGAATTTTGATTTAACTCAATCTCTATTGAAGAGGTTTGGAGATGGTGAAGATCAAAAGGCATTAATCGAGGAAGAATACCTGATAAAGAAATCCGAAATTGACAAACTAACAGAAATGTCATTGAACATGAATCAGAAAATCATATCATCGAGTGATAAAAGACATTGGTACGATAATATAGTTGAGTTTATTATTGGATCAGACGAACTGAATCCATCAAACCGACATGCCTTGATATGTTCAAATTGCTTTAACCACAACGGATTAGCGCCACCTGGAGAGATAAGTTTAAAATATATATGTCCAATATGCGGGTTTCTCAATGGTAAGAATGCGATGAATAATTTTAAAAACTTGAATCCCGGTGACCAAGTTGACGAGATTAATCGAGCTAATAAAGTTGATGGAAATGCTGAAATTGAGCAAGAACTTGAACCAAAGAAAGAGAGATAATGCTTGTGTATAAAAATTTAAAATTACTCTGTTTTATACCATGTGTCTATGTATGCGCAAGCTTCGGACTCAATCAGAATTCGTTTGCACTTAACGGACAGGAAATTCACCTTTAAACAACTACGCTGTAAACAAATAAGGAGTTAAGTATATTTTTGATCTATGTTACCCAAATAACTCAACTATATTTCCTAACCTGATAATGACATAATAGCGTTGACCATATCACCTTTATGTTCACGTAAAGCTTTAACAGCTTTTGCACGAGAGACACCGGTCTGTTCAACAACAATTTCAATATCACTGGCTTCTAAACCAGATTCATCAGCTGGAGTATCATCTTCTGGTTCTTCAGTTTTGTCAGAAATAGTTGTAGAGGCTAAATCTGCAGTGATTGAAGCTGGATCAGTTGGAGCTGAGCCTTCAGCACCTTCGGCAGCTTGAGCAGCTTGAGCTTCAGCGACTCTTTGCGCAAAATCTTCAATTTTAGCTTCACCGAAAACAATGTAAGTACCGGCTGGTGATCTGAAAACATCTGGTTTATTAATGGCGTAAATTTGGTTACCTCTTCTTCTGAAAGTTACTCTTGAAATACCTGGAACTGGTCTCAAGTTTAGTTTAGCAATCAAAGCTCTAGCTTTCTTTTCATTTTTGGAGAAAATGGAAACTTCAGCACCGTGAGGAATCTCTTCTTCTTGGATTTCAGTGATTTTTGGTTCTTGTTCGACAGACATTCTACTTTATAGTTAGTATCGATTTGTGATATTCAACGAATCGTCTTGTTACCGATCGTTCAGTATAGCAACATACTTTGTTAGTTATGATTTATAGAATATACTCCACTAACAATTGATTCAAACTCAAGATTTTTCAGCAGTTTTTTCATTGTCGACAACATATCTGTCACCCGGCTCTTTTTTTCTTATTTGTATCCGACTCGTACCTCGTATTTCCCAAACGGTATATGTGTATAGTAAAGTTTGCCTTAATAGTCTTTGATAACTCAATTGCTTCAACAATACATTCATTTTGTATTGGAACCAGGTATCAAGTACCAATGATAAGTCTTGAAACAAGGGAACCGAAGATGATGATACCCATAGTGCTACAAGGAACCAGTTGGCTTGCATATATGTGAATAGATAACTAACTGCCTATTATTCCTTGTAAACCATATGTGTGAGCGTTACCTGTTCCCCATACACTCTAGCTCGTGTTCAAAATGAGTGTGAGTCCCCCTCCCTGTACACAGCTGAGCTATCTCAATTGTACTAAAAGACTATATATATTCAGTTTCATGCATCATGTACTTTCTGTGATATTCATATGTCGTCAATGCAGTTCTTGAACACACATAATGATATACAGAAGGAAGCTCTTGTATACATTAAGTCCTTATTTATATAATATTTGTACTTCGTTGCACACATCGATAGCGAGTAAAAAGGTTTGCAAAGCTAGATAGGCATTTACTTCTATTTTGCTTGTGTTGTTTGTTAGCTACTACAAGAAGCAAAAAAGCAAATAACAAAAAAAGTGCTCGCATCACCGGTAGAGTTCAATTCTTTTCATCTTTGATCTGTGTAATTGTTTTACTGAGTTTTGTTACTAGACCTTGGTATATATCGACCGATACTTTATAACTCCCGTAGCACTAAAAGCTTTCTCGCCTTTGCTGTCTGCCCTGCCCAATGGGCCTATAGGAACATTCACGAATGTTCATCATGCTTTTCAAAAATATGCGCTGTTAACTGCAGGTCGCATCTTCCCGATGAAATTCACGTTCGATCAGTTAAACTGATGTGAAACAAAAAATCCAAGCCAGTTGTGGTTCCGCAAACACAAATACCAGAAACGCTGTAGACTGCCGCAAACTGTATCAGCCTATTTCTGTGATCTCTGCTTGCGAAGTTCAGTGTAGGCATACCTTTTTCCCTGTAGTACGGTATACACCGTGAATGCTCGGTAGGAACTATCTTGGAACAAATTTTTTATAGTTTACAATCTTGAACAAAAGTTCAAATGTGAGCAAAACTATGCACCAATCCTGTAATAGAGTTTTATTATCATTGGATATACATACATATTTTAGGTGAGCTTAAACATATGGAGAAATTGTTTATTCTATCAATTTTTTTTTTCTATTTTCATACATGTAATCAGAGACTCTTGCATCTGAATGCATTGTTCTATGTGTTACCGTAATATGAACCACTCAATAGCTTTAATCTTTTATTCGGTATTCCTTTAGGCTTATGTAATTATATGGTATTATGTAAAATACGCTGTAAAATCAAGTGTTTAAATTGTTGGTGGTTTTTTTTATTTTCAAACTTTTGTATTTATTTATATATATATGTGCGTGTGTGTATGTCAAATCTATAATCCATCTTGAGAGTAGTCTTTAATCGCACAGCACCAAATCCAAAGAGTTCGTATATGCTTTTGTATTCTACTGCTGAATATATTCATCTAAGAAACTCAAGAGAAAATAATGAAAACGAGGGAGTCAAGAGATAATTAGTGAAAGTCATATACCATTTTATTTTTGCGAGTTTTTCAAGTCTGTTAGTTTGCTGTGCTTTTTTTGCCCACCATGATCAGCAACAACTCACTAAACGACAAACAAAAGGGTCGGTTTAACAATTCACTGAGCATTAAATATTTACTATCCAACAACGCAGAGGACGATTCAGAGAATCAAGAGCTGGAACAGCTAGAGCTACTGTTGAATAAGGAAAAAAACGTGAATTATTCCTTGAACATTCTGCAGCAGCCAGTCCATTCAAAAGTCGCTCCTAGACCTCCCTCAAAAGTATTCCCTCCATTATCAGAGCATCGTCCTATCCACCCACCGCCTATACTACAGTTGAACGTGAGCAAAATCTTGGAGACCGAACAAAATTCACTAAACGCGGATGATTCAGACAAGGAATTGGTTGAAGAAGAGATCAAAATCGTTGCCAAGTTGAAACAGAGTACCGTTCCTACATTGTCTCATTACTCAACGTTCTTCATAACAGCAACCCTGATCCTCCCTGATGAAACATATGAAAAAAATTTCTTCCGTGACGATGAGAACTCGCTAGATGAAATCTTGCTGGGGACAAAGACAACATCAGGAATCTCAATTGAGCTAGACTCTGATGGTGTTAATACATTCAAATCTTCGGGAAATACTTCTTCTCTTCGCAGCAAGAAGTACCATTCAGCTTCAAATCCTGATCGGAAACTAACGCACTCATACGCTATATGTTTTGTGTTTGGTGATCTTTCTGTGAGGAAAACAGGCAACTATAAGCTTAGGTTTAGATTATATGAGTCCAGAAACAGCAGGATTTTCTATAGAAATGAATTGATCTCAAATCTGTTCACAGTATACACTCCGAAAAAATTCCCAGGCTCGTTTGTATCTACTCCATTGACTAATTTTCTGTATGAACGTGGTGCCAGAGTGAGACAAAGAAAGAAAAAAGTTACAAGAAGTTTGTTGAAAATCGATTCAGAGAGAAAAAGACTAACAGTCGAACCTCATGATGACCACAGCAGCAATTTGCCTCTTTCAAAAAAACAAAAAGTTCCAAATACGTCTTTTCAAGATAAGAGCGAAAGCAAGGATGATCTTTCAAGGCACCCCAAGACTCATAAAGAGACAAAAGAGAACACATTATCTCATAATAATCAGAAAATACCTAAACAGGATTTAGAGAAGGCTCCGTTGCTAAACAGTGGACAGAATCACTTACCATTTCATGTGAACCATCATCCTACGTACCATCAATTATCCTTACAAGATCCTTTCCAGCAAATACTACCGCAGCTGCAGGTTCAGCAACCATTTTTAGTCGCACCCTTGATTTCAGATAATAATAACAAATTGAATTATCCAGTTTATCTACAGACTCCACAGATGCACAGCCATAATCATCACCATCAAATTCTTTTACCGCATTTCACGGCACCTCCACCTCTACCACCACCACCTATCCATTTGCATCCATTTCCAGTTCACATCCCTCAACCTACTGTTCAGAAAAGCAATCATAACAGTCCTGATAATTATCACAAGTACAATAATCATAGTACTCACATTCCTAATATTCATAATAATCATAGCTCTCTTAACAATACGAATAATAATAACTCAAATAATAATTCAAATAATAACAGTAATAAAATTAATAAAAACGATAATGCTGATAATGTACCATACACTGGTAATTTATCTTCAATTATTTCATCAAATTTCTCAATTCCCAGACATACTCGCCAAAATTCTCTACCCAATGTAAAATTCAATGATACAAACCAATCACCTTTTGTGTCTAACCTTCAGAATTACCATCATGGTCCACATCAGGTACCAAATAAAGAGCGTGATGAGAATCGAGAATAGGAATACTTCAGCTAAAGAAAATACAAAATGAGAACTTTGAATCATTTGTCAGGAATTACAAGGGTATCGATCTGACTGTTAACATTTATAAAAATAAAAATAAAAAACTCTACAGGTAAGGCAGATCCCAAAGTCAATGCTCATACCAATTCTATTGCTAATATAATAATAAAACTAATTACAATAATACAAATACTTATAATCAAATATATGCTTAAAACGACAAAAGCTGTTGGTAGATAACACTTTAGTATCACTATTTCCTGCAGATATGTGATAATCATCAATATCTTTCATATATAGCTGTTCGGTTACAGTATATAACGTAGAACTACTGTTTTATGGGGTTGTACATACGTGCTTGAATTCTCTGCATTTCGTGTCCAGTGTAGCATAACTTTATCCCTCAAGCTGTAAGCCGTATAGCCAAACTCAGTTAACCTTCAGAACCATAGATCAAACAGAGTATTGCTCCAAATTACTGTTCAAAAATTAAGCACATTATCACTGTGTGTTTCTGTGTTTGCATCAGTCAGAATGGTGTCAACACTTCCTACCTGGGTCCATCCCACTCTATGCAATGCAGCTAACTAAAAAATGGTTCATGCGAACTGGAAAATCTGGTGATTTCTAGAAATTTATAGGCTACGTATATCATCCAGCATGCATTTGTCAAACGAATTATTATTTGTGTATTTGCTTGTCAAATAATTATATAGTCTTTTGAATAGATATCACAACGTTTTGCTAGTTAAATGGCCTTGACCAAGTCTTATCAGCTCGTTTGAACAAATCAGTAAATCGCCCAGGTAAAAATGCAGTCATAACTGCGCTTGTCATTGGTCCAGTTTACTTAAGCATGATTAGCTATGTAACTAACCTAAATAAATAAAGGTTTTATGCTATGATTCATTGGAGCAGATAAAATGCAAGTTTCATGCTGAATAAGTTTTATCTACAAGCTGCATTTCAGATTTTCCGAATTGAATGAATATTAATCTTGACAACTAGGCTAAACTTATGTACAGATAACATGAGCACTACCACCGTACAACAGATTTTATCAATCAATATTCAGCTCTTTTTGCAGATATTATGATACCACTTTTCAGCTGAAAAAGATATGTACATACCTCACTTGGGACTAAGCCAGACAATCTCGCGCAATAAATGCGACACTATGAGTTCTTGAGTAAGTTTTTCATCCCAGCATGCAACTTGGTTCAATGCAATTATAATATTTTTGGCTTCTCTCTCTAATTGTTATATCACTAAATGGATTTGAGAATAAACCACTTTGATCCTGTGTTCGGTTCCCTTTCATTTTACTGTTTTTGTACCATCCATCGTACACGATCACGACACTTTTCAGGATTTCTGGTATGCCTTTCCTTTTGATGAAGACAAAAATGGCTATCAATTCCCGGTATTCATTCTTTGCAAATGTGAAATCACTGCATTTGATGAAAAGAAAACTTCCTCTTTGTTTATGGAACACTTGAGAGACATAACTCGCCTCAACAGATATATCTCACTTCATTAAGATTCAATTCAAACTGCTCACAATGTGATGGTCAGAGTTAATAAGGATATTAAATTCATTGAATTCATCACTGAACTCAAGGGCTGACGGTATCTCTCTACATGTGAATTCATAGTTCTGTTTTCAGTCATATTAAGCGTTACAAAGAGAAACTTCTTCAATATTATCTTTTTACAATAACGAAATACCTGGATTTATCTTAAATGCACAAGAGCCTGGAAACACTAAATATTAATCAAAAAAACAAAAAATTCAAAATTACAACACATATAAAATTACACAAATTCCTACCGCTCATTATGTATACTTACTTCTTCTTGTCCTTCTTACCAAATAAACCTCTCTTCTTTTTCTTTTCCGTTTCTTTTTTAGCTGGTTCCTGATAGACACCTTGTTCGAAAGTACGTTGGTCACCACTGAATGACATAACGGGACCTTGATTATAATTACCATTATTATTGGTATATGTTTGTCCATTTGTATCATTATTTCCATAAGGGTTTTGGTTAAAAGCTGGAAAGTCATTACGAACTCTAAAGCCTAATGTAGGTGTCTCTAGACGATCTCTGTAGGATATATCACCGGTTATTGCGTACTCAAATGATCTAATTGTATCTAGAGGTCTTTCATCTCTTGATCTTGTTGGATTTGAAACATCTGGTTGCTGGATCGGAATACCAAAAACATCGACAACACCGTGGCTTGCCATGACACCCATACTTTGACGTGAAGTATCAAGAATATCTTGCGCTGCTTCTTCAAAAGGCTGAGCTTCATTGACAGCTTGTAAAATTGGATCGTGAACATTTATAGTACGGACCTTCAAATGCTGTTGATCTTCCTTTGTGATTTTTGATTTATGTTGCTTACTCGACCCATCCGACTTGTCGGATGATGTCGAAGTTTTTCTAAAAATACCCATTATAAAATAAGTTGTATGATAATTTGCCGTTGATTTCTGATATTCTACTGTATTTTAGAACGTTTGATCGATGTAAACAAATAGTTGAATAACAAACAAGGGAAAAGAAACAAGCGAGTGTGATTACTTATATGAAAGTGGTAACCGGTATATCTTTTAGCTTATTTAAGAGAAAAATAATCCTGTTTACTTGATAGCGTATCGGATTTTCCTGTTTAGAATACCTTTAAGAATATGTTTGGAAAAGAGATTTTTTGTTCGTTGTTGTTTGCATTATTTTCAGCTTAAGAAAAAATTAAATTTTTTATGGATACCCCAGCACTGCCGAATTGGTTACGAACCTAGGACCGACTGACAGGTTTGAAACATACACGAAATACCAACATCTATATATACTTACTATTCTTCTAAATAGAGGGTCCGATCATCAGACAATTAAAGGAACATGTGTGTTCATTCAGTATGCTTGGTGGAATAACCAAACGCAAAAAAAAACACAAAAAAAGTGAGATTGAATTACGGTAGAATTAAATGATTCCGAACATATATATTATTAAAATAAACAATAAAAAGAGTAATATGATATGATAATAGTATAGAAGTAAAACTAATTTACAATTTTTTTCCTCTCAAAAGGAAGACTCAATATCTGAATCCCACTTTCCTGTTTGCTATTGTCTATAGCACCCCTATATAAAAACTTGAAATGTTGTTCTCACATAAGTTCGGAGAAACCTGAAACAACGTTTTTTGAGAAACCACCTTCCTTAGCAGCAAGTTCGTAATACCCGTATATTGTAGTAGCAGCTAATAGAATAGAAGTACCGGAACCAAGAGTTCCTAATAAATCACAAGCAACCGACAAAGCACCAATTGAAGCACCACCAAAAGCAGCTGCTGTTGGAATAATTCTTTTCAATTCTTTATAAACCGAAGTTTCACGATGTCCAGCAATGACTAAGCCCTGATCTTTAAACTGTTTAGCAACATCGCGTGGCGATGTTCCTGAGATTTCAATCCAAGTTTTTGAGAAAATTGCGCAGGTTGAAAGAACAAATGTGATATAAACAACTGTTTTAATTGGATCTAATAAAGCCTCGGAAATTGAAAATGGTGGTTGCATATAATAAGCAATACCGCCTGAAGCAAACAATTGTGCTGAACCAGGTCTTGCATCCCATGAGCCTAAGGCACGAATAAACGCATTTGTTGGGAACTTCTGAAACAAAAGTTGAGAAACAATAAAAACATTTGAAGTTAAAGCTGATTGTAACATGATTGGCGTATTAGAAGTGTAAAACAACTTGATTGGATATAAACCAAATGGGCCTCTTGCTCTTGTTGATTTGACTGGAATTTCGTAACGAAATCCTTGTAAATAAACAACTAAAAAGAATACAAAAATAGTTGAAATCAGTTGGAAAACATTTGGTAAGTTTTGTCTATAAAAAGCTTCAAGCAAAGCTCTTTTTTTATCTTTTCTTACAGCTAGTAAATGGAATAAAGCAACTAAAGCACCTTCGAATTCTTCTCCACGACCAGTATTGACAGTGGTTGGTGCAAATGTTTTCCAGAAAATCTGTTCACAAATATTTGTGGCCATAAATAATGAAATACCTGAACCCAGACCATAACCTTTTTGTAAGATCTCATCTAATAGAATTACAATCACACCAGCAAATACTAATTGCAGAACCAATAAGATACAGATTCCCCAACCTAGATCTGATGGTCTACCGTACATCCCTGAGTATACATAAATGATCGATTGACCTAATGATAATAAAATTGCAAACAACTTTTGAGCAGTTTGAAATTGTTCACGATCAGATTTATTTTCCATATTGACATCAATTAATTGAGTACCTTGTAATAGCTGGAAAACCATACCTGCTGAAACAATTGGGGATATACCTAATTCCATTAACGTACCTCTATTTGAAGCTAACATCATACGTAACCAATATAAAGGATCAGAAGAATCCGATGAGACAATACCGTAAAGAGGAATCTCACTCATCACCAAGAAGATCAGTAAAGTTATACCAGTCCACATCAATTTTTGATTGAACGGAACTTTTCTCTCAGGTGCGATAATTTCAGGAAGATATCCTGTGAAAGGTTTCACAAGATCTAAAACACGAACTATAATTTCCAGATTAGTTTGATTGATCTTAAAATAACAATATTAACAAATAAACCATTACTCTATATTGCTGATCTATAAGGAAAGACCTTCAATGAAAAGCAACGCTTCATGTAATTACTTAATTATAACATACAGGTACTCATTTTTGCTTTCTTGTCTTTTCAGTTCTTTATAATTGATAATGAATTTAAGAAATAATGAAACTGGACTTGAAGATGTATCGTTCGTTATAAACTTATTTTACAGTGTTGAAAAAAGGCCAACGCGACAAAATAAAAAATGTACCGGGTAACCATAACCAGGATTAATATACCACCTACATCAACAGAGCATTTTTGGGCAGATTCAATTTCGATCAATAAAAGTCAAAGGCTACACCCTAAGAGATAATAAAATAAATTAAATTCAATAAGAACATAAACATAAATAACCCAAGTAGTGAAAAAATAATTCGTACCCATTCAATAAAAAAAAATCAAATCTATTTACCAATTGCTTTTAAAAATTTATCGATTTCACCAGAACTACCCAACCAAATACCACTTCTTTCATGAATGGCTTTTGGAATAAGCTCTAAAATTCTTTCACCCTTATCATTAACTGCCTTACCACCAGCCTGTTCTAATAACATAGCCATTGGGAAACATTCATATAAGATTCTCAGCTTACCAGTTTTTGATTTCGAATCTGCTGGATAAGCAAACAAACCTCCATAGAGTAAAGTTCTGTGAACATCAGCAACCATAGAACCAATGTATCTTGCTGAGTATGGCTTTCCGTTTGCTTGAGGCTGCTTTAGCGAATGAATAAAATTTGTTATATCGTTTGACCAATAATGTGAGTTACCTTCATTAACTGAGTAAATTGGTCTTTCTGGTTGAATCTTTAAGTCTGGGTGTGTTAAGATAAATTCACCAAGCGAACTATCTAATGTGAAACCATTGACCCCATGTCCTGTAGTCAACATTAGATGGGCAGAAGCACCATACATAGTATAACCGGCAGCTACCATTTCAGTACCTGATCTTAATACATCTTTGATTGAACCTTTGGAGCCTGGTAATAACTTATATATACCAAAAATAGTTCCAACAGAAACACCCGCATCTAAGTTTGAAGAACCATCAATCGGATCACATGCAACGGCATAATTACCAGGACCATCAAAGACAATTAAATCTTCTTGTTCTTCACTGACGAGAACCTTTACATTTCCTGATGCTTTCATTGCATTGATAAAGATTTCATCACCAATGACATCTAATTTCTTTTGGTCATCACCAGTAGAATTTTGAGCACCTGCTAAACCAATCAAATTAACCAATTCAGCTCTTCTGATATTATGAGCAATGAATTTGAATGCAAACTGTAACGAATTCAGTAGCAATGTTAATTCACCTGTAGCATGTGCAGCAACTTGTTGTTGTTGTTCTAAAATGAATCTAGTTAGAGTGATAATATCTGTATCAACTTGATATTGATCAGATGCTTCAGATTGATTGTGTGACATCTTCCGTCTTTTATAGTATGTTAGTTTTGCGTGGTATATTTTGAATTATTTTCAATATCACAAAGTCAGATTGATTTGTTATATGGGAGTAAGAACTCAGCAAAACATGAAAATCCGGGAAAGCATCGATATTTATACTTCAAACTAAATTTTTTCGGGAGGCACTCCTACAAAATAACTGCATGGAGATTTCAGGAATGAACTTTAGAATACTATCGTCTCTTTATTTACTAACATTCATCTCAAGCAACCTCTAAAAAATGATTTCATTCCAAGAATGGGAACTATCGTAGTTAATTATCTTGTTTTGAATACCTTAAACGAAAGTTACGAAGAGTTTTTGCGAATAGGGTTGAATATAACTCCCGGAAAAATGTGGAATTACCCCAGAGTTCTGATCGACTGCCCTGACTTTTGTGCTTGTATTCAACTCATTGCCTAACATTGCCGGGATATGTTCATCTACACATCGGTAAAACTTCCGGGTGTGAATTATGTTCGTGAATGTTCTGGTGAGATGTCTGTCTATTTCATGGGCTTGTACTTTCTGATGTTCGAACGGTAATAAAATCCCGGGTAAAAATGTCATAAGATAAAGCTTCCCTTTGTTGTCTGTCCATCAAGTCATACATAAGATAAATGATCTTGATAAGCTGCTCAATGAAGTTTTAATATTAGATACTCATGACTTTGATTTAGATCGCGAAACTTTTGTAAACAACATAGGAGAAATTATATCTGTGTTATATATGTGTTAATTTATTACTAGAATAAATTTTTGATATTAATGATGGATGATAATGAACAAATGTTATATTCTACTACTAAGGTTTTACATAAACATCTCGAATATAACTCACATCATATATAAATCAATTTCGCGAATATCGAAAGAAAATTTAAATTTGAAAAAAAACAAGATCGTTCGTGAAAATGTATAGTTTTTGAATCGTTGAAAAGGTTTCTACAGCGAACAGTTGTTTTTAGGGCCTACGATGTCATTGACTGTGTCTACCAGTTTGACTCCCAAAACTGGGCTTCAATCAAAGGGTGAATCTGAAACACAAGACTTTGAAATGGCATCAGCTAATGTACAAAAACAAACACAAAAATCAACCATGTCGTTCAATTCAGACGAAACATCAGCATATTTAAAGAAATCGTATTTGAAAATATTAGAGTCTTCTCCAGAATTTTATAAAAGTGATGATGGTAATGATAATCAATGGGACATAAAAATTAGTAATAGTCATGGGAACGGTAAAAATGGTTCAAAGAGAAAAGTTGACGTTTTATTTGAGCTGAGTAAGTTTATCAATAATGTTGAACGCCATTGAATTACTTCGCTTAATAAGTAAAAGTGATTTCACATTTTTTTAAGGTTTTGATTGTAGTTGTGTTATATTACCATTAATTACGATCATTTTTCAATGAGTAAAAAAATGAATGTCAGAAGAAACGAGATGAACCAGAAGAACAATCAATGTCTAATTAAGTGGATCAATTATGAGGACCTATTCACTAAATGTAAACTTTTATTTCTAGTGAGTAGTTAGAATGTTGGTAGAATATAATAGACGAGAGAGAAGGCACTCAGAAAGTGATTGCGTTTTCTACTTTAAAGTGTTTGAATATAAGCTCATATGGCCACATAAATAACTACATCTGTATGCGTGATAAATTTCAAATCTTCTTGGTTCTTTTCTATGAGCGTTCACAATCCAGTAACGTGAAGAAAGTCAACAACCATATTGTAAATCCCAAAAATCGGACTTAATGCGATATTCGGGTTTAATAGTATAGTGTACTTGAATCATGACACCTTTGGATCTTTTCTTTTGCAAAGCTATATATTCTTTTTTGGGGAATCTTAATATGTATTGGAGGCTACCTAAAACTGTGTATTTCAAGCCATTCTGAATAAATGAACCAGGTGATACTTGGAATACTTCCGACACAACAGGCATTTGCTTGTTCTTTTTAGGTATTATTAAACAAATAATGCGATAAAAGTTTTGAGGTTGGGACAATCTGCTCAAACATCACATGTTTATTGCGATCACGTACTCCCCAAGGATAACCTTTTTGCACTCAAAAAGTAGCGTCTTGATTTATAGCTGATTGTCAGTGAGGTGTGAATGGCGGGATCGCTGGCTCTGCTGGTTGATCTTCCTCTCGGGCTGGCAAGTTGGGCTGATTGGCATTACCCCGATTAAGGCAGAAAAAGCAAAATGCTTCGCTTCTCAAAACTGTAACTCGCCAGTTCGCTGATTGAGCCCTGATGTCTTCTATTTAACACATAAATTGTGAAGCTAATGAAGGAGAGAGAACTTGCAAGAAAAATCGAGACGTATATATTAGGACATTTTCGATCTCGTGTCTCATAATTTCACGTACGGAAAAACTCCTAAACAATGCATAGTGTAGGTACACAAACCCTGTACATGTTACCATTTTCAGAGCGTACAGCCTAAATAGATACGCTGGCTAGCAAAGAATAGCTTCAAGTGCTGGTTCAGTATTGATAGACCTCTATCTGTTGAAGTCTACGTAGTTCAAATCATTCGTGGCAGCACAACTTGCTAATGTGGACTTAAAGTTTAGTTTTATAATTTTTGAACAAGAGCCAAGACGACGGATGGATGATAATAGCAGAAGCACGTAGCTTTCGTGAAAAAGTGCGAAGAATTTAAAAAATTCGGCTAGACCGACCACACTCATTTTGACGAGACAGTACTGGTTTGAGGCACACGTGGCTATACAAAACAGTTCACTGATGATCAATCACAAACCAATTCTGAATCTTTTTTTATTCATACTCCCCATATAGAGTGCGCTGCGCATAATGAACAGATACTGTAAAATCTAGCTTTTAAACCGAACAGACCCAAACCTTCTCATTTGTAGTTCACTCTGCTGGCAATAAGGTAACCACTCAATTAAGTTTCTTATGCCTTGTAGATCTTACGGATCAAAAAATAACATGTTGCATTCTAGACATAGAGGGTCTATGTTTTACCTACCACAGACACATATATCCCCATCTCAAATTAGAATGGTTGGTAGATTTGCTAATCTGTTACAGTCCAGTTTCAGATTCTCAACTTTCTCAGGATCTTCTCAGGAGCATGCATGAGATATTCTATGCTCCTTCTGATGTGAAAAAACTCTGGAAATAATATACAGCATAGTTTCCACTTAATAGCATAGCAATAAGAACTACTAACCTCGAAACAAAACAACTTGAGTGTAAATGTTGGCACTGGCTGGTTTGACCTGCCTGGGCATTTAACTAATCAATTAAAGCTCTGGATTTTTCCGGCCACACACAGGATACACCCGTAGTGAGTGATATGAAAATCAGGCAGGAAAACTAAAACGCGTAGCATAAAAAGAAACGCGCATACGGCGATATATTATTGGCTATGTGCTTCATAACCATTTTCGACGATGTTTTATTTTATATTTAAACAACTTGAATTCCTGTTCTTGATTTACACAATTTAAAAATTTCTTCTCTGACCGTAATTCGGTATATCAGTTATATATTTTCGCTCGTTCAAATCAATAAAACACACACACATACAAAATGAAAGGTTTAATCTTAGTTGGTGGTTATGGTACACGTTTAAGACCATTAGTATGTAAATTTAACTTAATATTATTTGTGTTTTTGACCAAGGAAGGACTAACAGATTCTAGACTTTAACTGTCCCAAAACCTCTGGTTGAATTTGGTAACAGACCAATGATCTTGCATCAAATCGAAGCTTTGGCCAATGCAGGTGTCACTGATATCGTTTTAGCTGTCAACTATCGTCCAGAAGTTATGGTTTCTACTTTACAGAAATACGAAAAAGAGTATGGTGTTTCAATCACCTTTTCAGTTGAAACAGAACCATTAGGTACTGCAGGTCCATTAAAATTGGCTGAAGATGTCTTGAAAAAAGACAATTCTCCATTTTTTGTTTTGAACTCCGATGTTATTTGTGATTATCCATTCAAGGAATTAGCTGCTTTCCATAAAGCTCATGGTGGTAAAGGTACTATTGTTGCTACCAAAGTTGATGAACCAAGTAAATATGGTGTTATTGTCCATGATATCGCAACTCCAAATTTAATTGATCGTTTTGTTGAAAAACCAGTTGAATTTGTTGGTAATAGAATTAACGCTGGTCTATACATTTTAAATCCAGAAGTTATTGATCTAATTGAATTAAAACCTACTTCAATCGAAAAAGAAACTTTCCCAATTTTGGTTGAACAAAAATCATTGTATTCATTTGATTTAGAAGGTTACTGGATGGATGTTGGACAACCAAAAGATTTCTTGTCCGGTACCTGTTTGTACTTGACTTCATTAACCAAAAAAGGATCTGACAAATTAACCCCAATTACAGAGCCATACATTCAAGGTGGTAACGTCTTGATTGATCCATCTGCCAAAATTTCACCAACTGCTAAAATTGGTCCAAACGTTGTTATTGGTCCAAATGTCGTCATTGGTGACGGTGTTCGTATTCAACGTTCCGTTGTTTTATCAAACTCAACAATTAAAGATCACGCTTGGGTGAAATCGACCATTGTCGGTTGGAACTCAGAAGTTGGTAAATGGTGTCGTCTTGAAGGTGTCACTGTTTTAGGTGATGATGTCAAAGTTAAAGATGAAATTTACGTTAATGGTGGTAAAGTGTTACCCCACAAGACTATTTCAGCTAATGTTGAACATGAATCAATTATTATGTAAGAACTTCGTTATTATCAGTGTATATTTCATTTCTGTTTCAATTCAATTTTAGTTTCCAAAGTTTATTATAATGTTCGTTTATATAAATTTTAGATTTTCGGGATTCTTGTGTTTCTAATGACTTTTAGGATGTTTTTTTAAAGAAAGAACACTTATATCTAATTTTGAATTGTAGAGAAGTTGCAATACAGCTTACGAAGACCACTTAATCATTATTTAGCAAAAATTCTGTTTTTAATGCTACAAAATAAATATATAGATGGAAAAGATCTAATACTAGTAAATTTGAACTTTGACTAATTAATTACCGGAGTCAAATTTTCTAAAGTTTTCATCTAAATAACAGACTAATTTTTTAGTAAAGCTAACATGTATATCCTTTCTAAAGAATATTTCTCTTCTTTTGAGTAGATATTGTTTAGTATTCAATTTGAATCTTGCAGTCTCTCTATAGATTTCAATTGGTTTGGCGTGAGGATTGAGCAAATAACATAAAGGTTCAATGGCTGGTGTTTCATACGACATATTACAACCATTTAATGGTGACAAAAATGGTGCACCGACAACTGTATCTTCCGATGGCTTATGAGTTATTGGAGGCTGATTCTTTAATTTCTGGGAGGAACTTCTTGTGACCTCTGGACAAAGTCTTTCCCAGAAATTTGAACTTCCAGTATAAGTATCACTTTTAGTTGCCGATGGAGTATAAGATAGAGAACGATTATGATTACTGCACTGTGTCTTATCATACAAATCAATTACAAAACAACTTTCAAATTCTCTATTGTAAGTCTGATTCCTTGAGGCTAAGTTCGTTATTAATGCTAAATTATTATCATTTGGTTTGGTCTGATTTCGAGCGTCGTTTTTCGACGGGAGCCCATCCTTCTCTTCTGTAACGCCTTCTATAGTAGCTTCACTTTTTTTTCCTGCTTCTTTTCGATAGGAGATCTTAGGAAGGATAATCTTCTGTTCTAATGATCCTCTTTTTCTCTTTGAATCACGTTTTGTATTATGCTTGTCCATTCCATTGTCCTGTTGAATTTCTCTTTTTGACGAGTTCTGGTAATAAGTACTCTCAACCCCTGTTGATTTTAAGTTAATCAGTGCCTGATTTATTGGTATCAAATCCATCTGTTTGTCAGTAGGCAATTGTAATGAAAGTTGTTTCTGATGCAATAAAGACGATGCCATGATCGATGCCAAGTTCTCATCGGGTGTTTTAAAACCATGTTTCAAGGAATTTGATGAATCCGGTAATGGTCTGGTTCTCGTAAACAAAGCAGAGTGATTGTATGGAGTTGCTTTAAGTGAAGGCCCTTGGGCTAATGAATTTTCATTTTCAGAAATTGAAGTCTTGTTTGAGCTTTCTGTAATTTTTCTAGATTTCTTTCCGGAAAATATTGTAGAAGTGTCATTTGAACTACCAAGGTATTGAACAGAATCATCAGCAACAGGTTCATCTTCATCGGAAACTTGAATGCAATCTTGAATTAGTTTTAAAGGTTCATCAACTGGTAGTATGCTACACAGTATTTCAACTTCGAGCTCCTCAATATCACTTGATCCATAATCTGAATCATCTGAGTTGTCAAATTCCCCCGAACTAATCAAACTTTTTATAGCCTTTGCTTTAGGTGAACTATCGGGCAAACCAAAACTGTCAAAAATTTCAGCTGCCGATTTTGCACAACACCAT
Organism: Wickerhamomyces kurtzmanii; assembly: GCA_030572875.1. Lineage (NCBI taxonomy): Eukaryota > Fungi > Ascomycota > Saccharomycetes > Phaffomycetales > Wickerhamomycetaceae > Wickerhamomyces > Wickerhamomyces kurtzmanii. Next base: position 20,684 of record JAJMCJ010000054.1, on the reverse strand, counting down.
TTACCGTTCAGAACTTTTGTATTAGTTGCAGTAACATTTTCGTATTTCACTCTGTCGATTTGATCATCATGGTATATTTCACTTACGATCAACATATCAGGATCATCCTTAGAGGGATTAAGTTCGCTGATACGCAACGCACAACACGCTCTAACTAGGACACTGGCGTTTACCCAGCCATCTGATTTTCTTCTTAAAAGTGTAAAAGATTTTGACCCTTGTCTCTTGGTTTCAATCTCAACAACACACGAGGTAACTAGTTCTTTTGCAATAAAATACTTACCGTTCCTTGGCACTTGTGGGGTACGTTCAGATATGAAAGATGTAGGAAAATTGTAGAAGGAATCTAACAAAGGTGTGTATTTCCAAGCATTCAAATGCTTCTGTTGAACAGCATCGATTGGGTATTCAGGTACTTCATCAGGACTTCTATCAAATCCTAATATAGGTTTTAACAGAACCGAAATCCCATATTTTGAAGCAAATCTTCTTGCAATATCAACCTTAACCCAATGTCCACCACATAAAGACAAATCATTACGCACGATTATTTGGTTTTTGCTTCTAAAAAAAGCACGTCTTAGCTGTCTATTGGCCTTTTGGCCCTTAGCCTGTTCATATAAATTAAAAATTTGATCCATGTTAACTTCATCAGCACCAACACTTCTCAAAATTCTAACATTAATCTTCTCTGATGGTGATACAAATAACTCAAAGTAATCGACTCCGCAATAATTTACTTTTGCAACTCTATCAAAATTTAAAATGGGCTCAAGCTTTTCATAGATATTGAAGTTTCTCGCAATTTGTCGTGCTGATTGAATTGGTAACCATGTACCTTGAAACTCTGAGTTAACCAAAGCCTTGTATTTATATTTTGTATTCGCTACCAATTCAGATATTTTATTATTTTTGGAAAGTAGTATCTTAAATTTTGTAACATTAACCCAAGAACCAATTTTTCTTCTTGGATATCGTCCTCTAATTCCGTCTCGAAATATATATACTTCCTCCTATTTTTCAAATGTTAGAGTGTACTCTAACGTCATATCTGCACAAAAAGAATAACTTACGCCTTCAAAAATACCAGTTTCTAAAGACTCATAATCATTGATATCTGGTTCCTTGAATGACTTTTTTGATTTCTCACACATCCGACACATGAACAATTCACATCGGCCAGTTGAAGATGTAAATAGCAAAAAACTCTTGGTAAGAGATCAAATTCAGATATGTTATTAGAAAGAAAAGCTTTCTGCTAGCGGCAGATATTTCAAGTTTGGCTAATATTGTTCTAAAAGTAAACAGAATACTGGTTCAATATATATATATCCGGGTAATTTTAAGGGTATCTCTGGTAATATGTTAAAATTTGAATACTGTGTTAACCAGAAAGAAGAGGATACAACCCACTAAAGGCAAAGTATAACTAGTAAATACAGAACATAGGACTATCTGAACCCGTGACTTAATTTATTGTTAGGTGATTATTTGGAAGGAAAGACAACGAACGAACTTGACTATTCTGAGCAAGTCAAATAAAGTCAACACCAGCCGTATTCCAAGGTATACTACTTAGGCTCAAGTCATTAGCTTATCAGTGAAATTATTTATTCAACTAGCCATATACTATTGAGTTAGTATATTTAGCGTATAGTTATTGACACAAATTGAGGAATTCTATTTAAAATTAGTTTGACTGTCCATTTGATGATTTTTCGCTCCTGCATCAAAGACACAAAAGAACAATTTACCAAACTATAAGTTAAAAAGATGGACTCAACTCAAGTTTATTCAGCCACTTATTCTGGTGTGAGTGTTTATGAATTCATAAATGAAACAGGCTCTGTCATGAGAAGAAAGAATGATGGATGGGTCAACGCAACACATATACTGAAGACCGCAAATTTTCCAAAGGCAATACGTACGAGAATACTTGAAAGAAATGTTCAAAATGGAAAGCATGAAAAAGTTCAAGGTGGGTACGGTAAGTATCAGGGAACTTGGGTTCCGCTGGAAAGAGCCAAGGATATCGCAAAACAGTTCAACGTTGACAGCCTATTAGCACCTCTCTTTGACTATAGTACAGACAGTAATGCACCCTCACCACCACCTGCTCCAAAGCATCACCATGTTACAAAGGCTACGAAGCATTCACTATCTATGATGGAAAAAACTGCAAATAAAGTTTCTTCTGCTAGGAAATCAGCAAGCTTCACACCTACTACTAGGAAAAAAAAGGAACCAAATGCTGTAAATCCTCCAAAAAAGAGAGGGCGTCCACGTTTAGATACTTCAGTTAGTAACCCAAACAGTGGTGTTTTTGCCGGCAAACGACTAGGTTCTAAAGATCTAGGAATGTTCAACGATTCGGTTGTTACGTCTCCTTCAAATTCAACAATCATTGAAACAACTATCAATACATCACGGAATGTGGAGTCTGACTTCAAGGATGAGCCAAGTGAATCTGAATTTGATATTAAAGACGGCATCTCAAGTGACGTTGAAGACACATCACAGTTAAATTTTGTCAATCCCTCATCCTCACCAAGCGACTTTATGTCAGATACAGATCTGGCGAATGCACTCAGGTCCCCAAATCAACAGATAAGCTATTCTGCAAGAGAAACATTAGGGAAAGCAATATACAAAACGGATGATGAAAGAAAGGGTACATCATATTCGAATCTAATTCAGAACAATGGAAAGAGTAATAAATGGTTCGATCCTAGTGCTGAGTACACTGCAAGACTATTAGAATACTTCATGGCACCAGATGATGGAATCAACGATGCCAGATTACCTGAATTTCTTTCACATCCTCCTCCGAGCTTTAATGTTGATCAAGCTATTGATGAAGAAGGACATACTGCTGTCCATTGGGCATGTTCTATGGGTAATTTGAGGGTTGCAGAAGTTTTATTAAATGCAGGCGCGAATTACAGAGCCTCGAATAACAATGGAGAGACTCCGCTAATGAGATCTGTCAAGTTTACTAACTCATATACAAAAAGATCGTTTGCTAAACTATCTGCTTTATTAAGAGAATCCTTATTGGATATTGACTCTAGCCATAGAAGTGTTTTGCATCACATCGTCTTAGCTGCAAATACGAAAAATAGAATACCATCCTCTAAATATTACATGGAGACTATTTTGTCAAAAGTTTCAGAAACTCAGCCTCACGAACGATTATCCAGCTTTTTGGACATTCAGGATGTGAATGGTGATACTGTGTTGCACATTTGTGCCAAAACTGCAAATAGAAAATGTATAAGAATACTATTGAACTATGGTGCCAAAACAAATATAAGAAATGAGGAAGGATGGACAGCACCTGACATTTTATTACAGAATGAAAACATAACACCAAGAGTTCAAGCGAGATTGAATCGACACGCAAACGAATTACTTCACTATGGAGATGGTACCCTCTCAAATGGTGTTAACAGCAACAGGATGATACTAACACCTCATTTTTCAGAAGCTGCAATTGAAGCCACTCAAAAAGTTTCGGGCCATTTAATTGAGTCTTTGAATGAGCTGTCAAATGCTTACGACGTGGAATTACAGCAAAAGGAGTCAGATGTGATTGAAGTTCAAGAGCTGTTAGAAAATACAAACAAAGACATATTGTCAACGGAGAACAAGACAAGAGAGTATCTGATGCGTTATAGTTCATCCATAGAAGACTTGGACGACAAGATCCTAAGCATTAAGAACGAGGTTGTGAATTTTGAGAAGAAGATAAATCAAAACGAAAAGAAATTAAGAAAGATACTAGAACGGTCACAATCAAAAGACCTGGCTAAATTGGTGCAAACTGAAGAGTCAATGCTTTTTTACAATAACGATGAGTCAACGAGCATAAATGAGTCCATTGGTTTTGCAGTTGAATTATCAAAACTTCAGCTTGAACGTCAAAAAAAATTGAATCAACTTGTTGATTTATTTGCCGACACTAACGGAACAAGCGAGAAGATGCAGAAATACAGACGACTTATTGCATTATGCTCAGATGTTGAAATAGATAAAGTGGATGACCTACTAAAGGAAATTGAAGATGATTTGGAGACTGAAAGTTTAAGCGAATGAAAAATTATAATTTCTAAGCTTGACTGATTATATTACTGTAATGGATCATATAATAGGTGTAATATTAGTTGTATATTTATTAATTGTTGTTTAGTTATTTAATTAATCCATGAGGAGAGTTATGAAATGAACCGATTTCAAGCTACCCGGTAATTAAATCTAAAGAATTGTATGGGTTACATAATCTCTGATCTATTTATTCCTTTAGGCAACCCCATAATTTATCTTGATGAGGAATTTCTGAAAAGAGTTTCAACAAGTTTCTTGTTCTGATTATTGTTTGAACTAATTGTTTAGTCAGAATTTTAATCAGCAGGTTTAGCTTGGAATAATTGTTCAAGAAGAAGAGAAATTTGAGACTAGCGCTCATGTCACAAGTTACACTCCTAGATAATGATCAGTGTAATAATTACATACTAAAGACAAACGAAAAACTATTGTCTTTTTCAATTCCAAGTTCCAAGTCAAGTAATAAAAAAGGATTAGTTGGGATTTTAACAGTCCCAGACTCTTCTCTGCTTAGCGATGATGAGATTGCTACTTCAAAAAGCTTTCCCCCAACTCACAAAACTTCAGTTCTTCTGCATGGCCACGCGGGTCATAAGAACTATTGCTACCATGCGATTCTAGCTGAGAGACTCGCAAATGATATAGGTACATACAGCTTCAGATTTGATTTCAGAGGATGTGGCGACTCTCAGCCGAACGAGGATGAGGACCAGGGCCGGTCAATGGCTGAAGATATCGAAGATATCAGCACTGTCATTGCTGTTTTACAGAATGGTGCAAGTTACAAGGACATTGGAATAAATCTAGTTGTCAATTCCATTGTTGCACACTCAAGAGGTTCCGTGTCCATGTTTAGGTGGGCCATTGAACAGCAGAATAATTTGGACTTTGGTAAACCGTATGTTGTTGTGCCGAATCTAATCAACTGTTCTGGCAGATTCGTTGGCCATGATTTACATGTGAGAATAAACAAATCGTACCCAGAATGGCATGAACGGAATGGTTATTATATTAATATGTATCGAAATGGGGAGTACGGTATGCAGTTTGTTCCAAAACCTGAAACTATTGACTTAGCTTCACAAGATTTGACTCAGATTAAGCATCTGACCCATGATATTTCAGCATTAACTATCCATGGATTAGAAGATCACATAGTCCCTGTGCATGATACTAGTTATTTTGCCAATCTGCTAGGCTCACGTCATACTTTGAGATTTATAGATTACGCTGACCATAATTTCTATGGCACAGTTGAAATAACGAACGAAAACTATTTAAAATATAATAATGAAAAACTACCTCTAAAACGAAACATTGTTAATTACAATTTCAAAGTTGTTAATATAATCATAGATTGGCTCAGTGCAGATAATGAGATCGAAAGGTTCTACGACAATTCAAAGACCATTTCCTTGACTCCAAGATGGAAAGCAATAGATGGTATAACTAATTTCAGAGATATCGGTGGTTGGAGAATAACCAGTTTCAATGATACAAATCACAACTCATACGTTCGCTCAGGTTTGTTGTATAGATCAGCAAATACGTCAAATGTAACAGAAACAGGTAAAAAACAAATTATGTCCCTCGGAGTGAAAGCCATCTTTGATTTCAGGTCATATGGAGAATTCGCCAAAGCAGGTGGTCTGAAAATTGATGGTGTTGATGTTCAAAATGTTCCCATATATAAAAAGTCTGACCATTCACCTCAAGCTTTGGCGTTACGCTATACGAATCTGCTGACTTCTTGGTACACTTACAAATTTGTTTATCGAGATATGCTCCTCAATGGAGTTGAGGCATTTTCAGTTGTTTTCAAGTATATTAGAGATAATCCAGATGTTCCAATAGTTTTCAATTGTACGGCTGGTAAAGATCGTACAGGTGTAATGGCAATGTTGATATTATTAACATGTGGTGTTGATAAACACACCATTTCTAAAGAATATGAACTCACAAGTATAGGATTGGTTGCTGATCACGAAGCAATCAAGTCAGCTTTCAGAAGTATGATACTAAAATTTGAAGAAAGCTTGCAAACTCTTGGTGATGATGCCTCAAACATTATGTTCCCTCCAGGTTTAGATGTCGATGATATGTTCCGAAATCTGATTTCTTCTAAATATGAATCAATGATATCAACAATTGAGTTGTTCAATGATCAGTTTGGAGGCATTGAAAACTATTTGAAGAGCTATTTACAATTGAATGATAATGATATAAAAAAAATTAGGAAAAACTTACTAATTCCGTCTCTTGATTATCCAAATAATGATAGAGTTTGGAGACATCGATTCTCTTACGGCAGCTTACTTTAGTTTTTCTCAAACTGAACTAAATCTATGATAGTTTCTTCTTTTTAATTAACTACCTGTAGATACTTCTTTTACAATTTATTTCAAAGATAGGAAACTACGAAATTACTGTATTCGAAGAATGTTGAAGAACAAATGAGCATTAGACAAGAATATGTATGATAGGTATTTAATCAAATACAAAAAACCTATAAGTCATAAACGTTGATTAATTAATAAAACTGATATAAAATAAAATGACATACAAACGAGTCAACTATTAAAAATGTCAGGGTAAACAATTGAGAATTATGTACCCTAATCCTTAGCATTGGTAGAAGCTGTCAATTGTGCTTGTTTAACTAAGTTCATTGGTGCATCCATGACAGGTAACATGATTTCAATTAATCTGATCTTTTCGTTTCTCGAAAAGGCTGGATCATTTGTAAGTTTTTCGAAATCACCAACAGTTGAAACTTGAAGAGCATCGTAATCTTTGGCACCAAAAGTTGGTAACAAAGCTAAATGATTCCATGGTTGAACATCATTATAACCTGCTTTTTCACCATGAATTAATCTTTCAATAGTGTAACCAGCATTGTTCAAAACAAATAAATAAGGTTTTAATCCCCATCTAACCATTGTAGAAATTTCTTGAACAGTTAGTTGTAGAGAACCATCACCAACAAATAAAATAACTCTTCTACTTTTGTCTAATTCTTCTGCAGCCATAACTGCACCAAGTGTAGCACCAACTGAAAAACCGATTGATCCCCATAATACTTGTGAGATACCAATAGTATTATTTGGGAAATGTGTTTGGATAATACCAAATGCTGAAGTACCAGTCTCTGTAATGACAATATCCCCTTCTCTTAACCACGAAGACAATTTAGTCCAAATCCATTCTTGACTCAATAAGGTGGATGCTGAAGCAGGACTATTTATTAGCTTTTGAGATGGAACAGGCACTGGTTTATATTGGCTTGAAGCCGCCTTAACTGAATCTAACAATTTTTCTAGAACAAACTTCATTTGAACACCTGGGAATGTTGCTGATTTGATCTTACAATAATCAGAATGGAATTCAACAACGTTTTTGGTTTTATAAGAGTAAGAGAATGAACCAGTATTGAAATCAGATAATAGACTACCGACTGACAAAATCAAATCGGCACTTTCAACTGCTTTTTTAACTTCAGGGGATGATAATGTACCAACATAAACACCACCAAATCTTGGATGCTGTTCGTCAAAAGCACCTTTACCCATTGGTGTAACAAATACCGGGAAGTGAGTTAAATCGGCTAACTTTTTGGTTTCTTTTTTAACATCGTGTCTTGAAGCACATGCATCGACTAAAATAACTGGATTTGAAGCTTTCTTAATCATGTCCAGAACAATTTCAAGAACTTCGTCTTCGGATTCTTTATCATTTGGTCTTAATGATAAATCAATTGGGGTATTCAATGAAGCTGCAGGTACGCGGATATCCACTAAATTTGCTGGTAAGGCTAAATATACTGGACGTTGGAAAACATAAGCTTCTCTAATACAACGATCAATTTCACTGGTGGCTGAATTGATATCTTTAATGAAAGCAGTTGTGTGTGAAATATTTGACGACATTCTGTGAAAAACTGTGAAATCACCATTACCTAAGGTGTGATGCAAAAGCAATTGTTTAGCTTGTGAGGCAATTGATGGAACACCAACCACATGCAAAACACCAACATGTTCTGCGAATGAACCTGCAATACCATTCAAAGCTGACAGTTCACCAACACCGAATGTAGTGACGACACAACTCAACCCTTTGACTCTTGAGTAACCATCAGCAGCATAGGCAGAGTTCAGTTCATTCGCATTACCTGCCCATCTCATTCCTTCGACTTCGTAGATTTTATCCAATAAAGACAAATTGAAATCCCCTGGTAAACCAAAGATTGTGTTGACTTTTAACTGACTCAATCTTTCAAAAAGATAACGACCTAAAGTAATTTCAGACATTTCCTTATTCTTTTTGAATTCTATAATTTGTATAATTTGCTTGTTTGTTTGCTTGTTCAATCAATTGAATGTTGATTATTCAATTAAACAGTATAATTTATAATTTATCTTTTATTATAATTAAGTATTAATTATTTTTAGTACTATGAAAGAATAATAACTTTTCAAAATTTAAGGGAGTTGAAGTCCTATATATATATATTGTTAAACTTAGTGTGATCTGATTTAAGTTTCAATTTGGTGATGGCATGGACCGATAAACGCATATAATTTTGTAAACGCATAGTATATTACTGACACTTATAACTATGGCAGACCAGAGATTAAAGGTATTACGAAGGCTGAAAGTTTGCCAGTTCGATTAGCTACATTCTTAAACACTACTGAGAAACAAATGTCGTCTTGTATTATCATTCTTTGATCCTGTTGACTTGATTTCCAAGAAAAAAAATTCAAGAATCGATAGATATCTAGTTCTCGTGGGGGTGAGTAATATCGATCACCTTGTTAACAAAGAACAAACACTGTATCAGCTTAACATGCGTTAGGGTGTTCGGATTTAAAAATGCTTAATAGGGGGTTACATAATGAATTTTACTTTATTATCGTCAACTTGATCTAAAATGACATACTGTAAAGCATGAGCATTAATATCGTTCATGAGAGCAGCCTAGCCTAGATATTTAGCATGGTTATAAGGTGTTCTGCGAGTCTTCAAAGACAATTTTTGTAACAATGCTTGCTGACTTCATCCATCAGTTTACCTATTTGGCTCCGTACGTAAATATGTCTGATGTAAGTGGACCTGCTGATCGGAAAAACTCATTAACGTTTCAGTAGTGCCACGGAAAAACTTGGAATTCTTGAAAAAAACACATATAAATCACTGTAAGCGCATAACTCAATGCCTTACATACGAGAATATTTACTAATTTTCTATGAAAAATGGTGTGTCTTGACAAATTTATTAAAGCTTCTTCGACTTGCGTATAATCGGATTATTTTATGCGCACTATCACCCAACTCAACCCAAAAGATTTGGCTTCAGGCATCGGTGTCGATGAAATGGTATCTTCGATTCGGTCTTAACAAAACTGCACTCAGATGTGGAAATGTCCTGAAAAGCAATATTGAAGGTCGTTGTAGTTTTACATAATCTTTGCCGTTGACCTGCTCAACAATTCAGTCATACAATCTAATCAGCTCTTTAAGAGGTTGTGTATTATTTAACAATTCTGTCTGTTCTTTTGAAATACCAACAATGGCAGGAAAAAGATTGATAAAAGATGCTAATGAGAGTCGGCACTGACGTTGAACATAAAAACTTCGTTACAGTTGGTAAATTAAACACGTTTATTATCGTACATAATACCGAAACTTCAAAGAAACCTTATAAAAATATCTACAACCCAAGAGAAAACTCAATTATTCTGTTCTTTGGCGTTTTGAAATTTTACTGTTTTCGATTTCTTGTCTTAAAATTTTAACGGCATTATTGAAATATATATTTGTTTCATTTAATTCTTTTCTCAAGCCTTCTATTTGGACTCTCAGTTCGTTCACAATATCGGAATCACCACTCAAAGTGTCTCCATGTTTCAGTTTGACATCAATATTTTTATCATCTAAGAGTAAGCTATCAAGCTTTCCGGGGGATGATAAACATTCAGCGTATAATGAAACAGTATTGAAATCGACAGTGCAGTGATCATTTTTAAGGTATTTGTGAATAGCAAAAATGGATCTTTTTTTGCAGTGGGAACATGAGAGATAAAAACTTTCTTTTGCAGTCTTCTTATTTTCAACCCTGTTTACCATTAGTCTATCGTGAGTAATCTTATTTTCATCGATTTCTGGAATATCATCAAAGTTTCCTGAGGCTATTTTATTTTTTAGGTTCTGCACATCGTCTGTTTCGATTCTTACTGATTTAAAAACCATCTTGATAAGAGATTTCAATTTCAATATATGTGTAACTGTTGTTGTTGATTGTTTGTTTTTCTTGAGATATGTTTTTTTCGTTGGGTTTCTTTCCAGTTTTGGAATTCTTTGCGAGATTGTGTTTCCGGACCTGGAAAAATTGTGTCTTTCTCTGTTTCCAACTAGTTGACTTCTCCGTGAACTGAATGTTAAAGTCTTAACACATGCAACACGGATAGAAGATTATTACACTAGTGACACCTCCTAAAATCACGTTTTGTAGTGTTTTCTCGGGAAGTTAATATATATAGACCAGTCTAACATATTTATCATAGTTACCTAAAATGGATTTATTCTGCGAATACATCTAGAAATTATTGGTAAATGACCAAAAGGGGAAATTAATATTCTTAAACGGACAGAAACAAATACAGCCAGAGAAAAAAAACCTCCTTAAAAAAATTTTCTTTGGCTTTTAAACCTCAAATATTCCTCACGTGTTTATCACACTTTTTCTTTGTTTACTTTCTAAACAGACTAGTCAAAATAATTTTACAATTAGGTATACAAAGATGCAAGTCAATAAGAGATCAAATGAAAATGATCCTCGTCAGCAGAACTCCAAAAAGTATAAAATCAAAGAAGATGCTGTCGCGGAAGCTGCTTTGAAATATAGTAACGAGAATCAAAACACTGACAATGAGGATGATAACGCTAGTGATAACAATGCTAACAATGACAACAACAATAACAGCAACAACAACAATGGAAAAGATATTGCTATTGATTCAGAACTGCTGTCCCATAAATCACCATACACTGAACAAACAGTATCAGGTTCGAATAAGGCTGCACATGAGGAGATTACTCAATCTGCGTACGATCATTTGTTAAGGCAGACATTATCGAATACTTCTCAGCAGCAACAACAAGCTCAGCAACAGGCCCTCCAGCAACACCAGCAACAACAACAGCAACAACAACAACAACAACAACAGCAACAGCAACATATTCACCAACAGCAACAAGCTATGCAGCAGCAGCAACACCATAATCATCAACAGCAACAAGTCTCTCAATCCAATGACCAAAATCAAGGCTCACAGCAAATTTTGCTCCAAAAGCCAATGGTTGGATCTGATGAATACAATAGAATCAGAAAGGATAACCACAAAGAAGTCGAAAGACGCAGAAGAGAAAACATTAATTCTGGTATTAAAGAATTAGCTGCTTTATTACCAACGCAAGACACCAATAAGGCACAAATCTTACAAAGGGCTGTTGAATATATCAAGAGATTAAAAGAAAACGAGAATAATAACATTGAAAAATGGACTTTAGAGAAATTGTTAACAGACCAAGCTGTTGCTGAATTAAGTGCTTCTAACGAAAAATTGAAGAGTGAGTTAGAAAGAGCTTATAGAGAGGTTGAACACTGGAAGAAAGCTTGCAGTATGGCTAAGGAAGACAAGTAATAGTTTCTGGTATTTTCATTTGTGCTATAAAACCTTTTTTTGAATTTTGTCTTATTTATTGTCTTTATATTACTTAATTTTTTTTACGACCTAACTTTTAATTTTTTGTGCTGTCCTTTATTGAACAATATATATCTATATATATCTGAAATACGTATTTTTCTTTTAGGTTATTTTTCTTTTGAATAAAGCAAGGCGTAGACGATTCAGTTGATATCGACGTCTCTAACGAGTACACCTTCATCTCCTTTGCCTAAACTTCCTAGTAATTCGCAGCTTTTGTTTGTAGCGTCAATAGTGTCATAGCCATTTTCATCTTCCAGCTTTCCATTAAACTTCACAATGCATGATGATCCTCCATAGAGTACATCACCTTCCGCTCCACTTCTATTACACAAAACTAAAATCGACTCGCTTTCGTACTTGCTCTGCTTCTGAAAATGATTCAAAAACGGGAAAAATCTCAATATCCAATAATTTATATTTTTATAATCTGGTTCATGTAAATTCTCGAAGATCAAACTCTTGGAACTATCGATTTCATTTAGTGGAACTGGTTTGTTTTCTGTATCAATATTGAAACTCTCTTCAAACCTTTGAAGTACTGGCTCAAATATGGATTCTACTTCAGCTCTTTTTTCATCTTTTGATAACGAATCTATAATCGATGGCGATAATCCCGATAACCATGCCATTGGACATAATATCAATCTCGTATTTGTACTCAAACAGTGTCCTGAAAATTCAAATTTTTCAAAAGGTGCTTCAAATTTATAAGGATTCAGATCCATACAAATCCCGATGCTTGTAGTTAGATTGTATTTTGTTATTTTAAAAGTCCCAAACCCATCTGGACTTTCTGAACATCCCCAAACCTCATCTGTCTCATATAAGTGTGTCTTTCTATAATTATAAACCACATTTCCATCAGGTGAAATTAAAACTGCTGAATTGTATATTTTGTAGTCTGAAGTTAATGAATGTGGAATTATGTATTTCTCTGGATAACCGATTAATGTGTAACAGCCATATTTCTTGGAAATTTCAGTTGCCCAAATCGTTGATCTTCCTGATGTAGTTGCTTCCAAATACGGCTCGATTTCCTTTTTATTTGCAAAATTGTATCCTTTCAAAAGTTAGAGACTTCTTCGATATTGGTACGTACTCAATAAAACTAACCTGTTAAAGCCAATTCCGGTAATACAACGATATCTGGCTTTCTTTCGTTCTTGAATGCAGTCTCTAATAAGTAAGACGCTCTTTTGGCGTTATCTTCGACTTTACCAATTCGTGGATTCAACTGAACACAAGCTATTCTGAGCTTCATTTTTGGAATATTCTAAGTATATCACTTCGATTGCAAACTGAGAAGGTTCATTATCATTTTAAAAATTATGATCGTTCGCGAACTCGTATTATTATATTGATACCCATAATAATCTCGAAATGGCTATGACTCAATTATACGCTTCCACTCTGGGTCTGTTTGCTTTTTGAATTTCTATTTAATTTCTGAGCCTTTCTCTTATCAACGATTAACTTGAAATTTGTTGTAGATAATCATCACTGTTTCCTTCTTCTTCTAGAGCTAATTTTGATATTTCAATATATTGACCAGTCTGTGTTGTTTTCTTTTTTGGTGACCATTTATCATCACGGAATTTCATCAGTGAAGATTTAATCAAAATGCTTCAGGTAGTGTTATATGTAGAAATATGTTTTGTTAGTTAATGTTTGAATCAACGTTTTACATAATTTTCTATCGTAAGATAATATATCAGCATATACGTCAAAATGCTGTATAGCATGAACAATTTAGACAAGAATTAGACATTCTTTTTTCGAAAAGCGTATAGTAATATAATTTTTCAGTGATAAAACTGTTTGTATACCAGATTCATGAAGCTGGAGTATATCCAGCACTCTTACTTGTTGACCTCGCAGTAACGGTGAAATTTAGTGATGAACTACTCAAGTTATAGAAAAAAAAAGCACTTCTTTAAAAAAGACGAAGGTGCTAGATTATGTCAAATAAGAAAGTTCACCATTTTCATAGCCTGATGTAGATAAGACGATTCATTATTGAAGATGTTTTGTTGAAGTCGTACTTTCACAAACGTTCATAGATCTAAACATAAACACCATCCATCTAATCTTATGTTAGTTTTCATCAAGGATCTAGTTGATTCATAATATACAGCTTTACATAATCTTGTTTAAGCTATTAATTGTTCAACCGAAGAACGTCCTTCTATTTTGTATTGGCTGTGCGATATGTTGAATCACCTAAAAGTAGCCATCAGCGTTCCCTTCACAATATTACTGTGTATTGTATTGATTTTATGTTGGTAATTGCCAATTTATCGAATCGTGAAATTTAAGACGTGTTCAACGATAAGAAAACGTTTAATAACATTTTGAGTAAGAAATCTACATTCATTGAATTTAACAACTATTTCATAGAATATGTCATATTTAGACATAATTTTTTACCTTAATTATGACTACAATTATCTAGCATCATATGTTCAGTATGAAACACAAAACACAAAAGTCCCAAAAAAAAAGCTCCTTAGTGATAGTAACTCAAGGGTACAACGAAAATTTGAGACATAAATCTAATCTATAATGTTTGGAAAACTGTATTTGAATATGGTAATTAAGAATATATAGATCTGTACACCGTTACCGGACCTTTAGCGGAAATAATAATCATGCATAAATAGTAATGTACTATAACAATAATCTCATACAGATTGTATATAAACCATTTTGTTTTCCGAATTTCTATAGCTAGACTTTTCAAATCAACCTGTTTTGATTTGAAATAGTTGAAGACTGAAGTAATTTATTGAACACAAAATGGCTACATATTCAGAGACTAACTTTGATTCAGACAATTACAAAAAATTCAGACCTAGTTATCCTGACGAATTGTTTGAGGCCATATATGATTATCACAAAGGTGAAACCAAAACTGCTCTTGATATTGGTTGTGGTCCCGGTGAAGCCACATTCCCATTATTAAACTATTTTGATAAGGTCATAGGTACTGATCCTTCATTAACAATGTTACAGCCTGGAATCAAATCGATAACACCAGCACAAAAATCGCGTATTGTTTTCGAAACAGCCTCTGCAGAAGATCTATCACAAGTTATCAAGGATGATCATTCCATTGACATTATAACCGGTGCAGAATCAATCCATTGGGTAAACCATTACTTATATTTTAAAGAAGCTGCTAGAGTTTTGAGATCTGGTGGTACTTTAGCATACTGGTTTTACGTGGAGCCAATCTTTTTAGATTTTCCCAAAGCGAACGACATTTACCAGAAATATGTTTATGAAGACCATAGATTTATGGGCCCAAGATGGCAGCAGCCTGGTAAAAACTTTCTGCGATATTTTTCAAACGATATACTTGTTCCAACCGATGTATTTGAAGATATTAAGAAAGTCGACTATTACCCAACTAAGACCAAAGAGAAAACTGAATTCTACATTGGAGATTTCAATTATACTATGAAAAAGTTTAGGCTTTATTTAAAGAGCTGGAGCGCTTATCATTCATGGCAAAAGGACCACCCCGATGAAGATGTTGCAGACTTATTAGTTGAAGAACTAAAAGACAGTTTTGATTGGGAAGAAGAAACTTCAATAAGGGTTGAATGGGGTACAACCTACACATTAGCCAGAAGGATCTGATTAATTGGTGCCTAAAGTACACCAAGTCAGCGTATATTATTATTATTAGAACTAAATAGTACAACTGAAATCGGCCGTCCTGTCAAAGTTAATGATATGAAAATCAAATAAGTACAATAGAACACCAAGAACATATCCTGCTTACAAATGTGAAGTCTTCTGCGTTATAAGTTTTGTTTGTAACACTGATGCACAAAGATTGCAACAGCCCAATTTATTACAACCTTTTCAATCCAATCTTCTTCTTCTGTTTGTTTTTAGTGTCGTTTTGAATATTAGTTGAATTTCTATCTCCTGTAGGCTGAAGAACATTTCCAACATCATGAACCTGAGTATTTTCTATAACTATTGTATTATTATTATTATTGTTGTGATCAATTTTGGAAGCATGTACTCTTGTCATTATTTCAGCTGTTTTTTTAAATTCACTAAAATCCTCTAATATGAGTTTGCCAGCCTCTTCATTCAACGAACTTTCAGGGTTGGGCTCAATTAGCAGGCATCTTATAGTTAACATTATCTGAATCAAATCGATATCACTATTCCAGTTTTTCTTCAAAATATCAACACATATCTCTCCAGTTTTGGGGGATACATTAGGATGGAAAATCTTCGTTTGAAAATTCGCCTTTGGTGCTGTTTCTGGATAATCACTTGGTATCTTCAAATTGATCTTGAATAAACCGTTATAATATGGCGTTTGTTCTGGTCCTCTTATTTGAAATTGTATACTTGATAGATCGTTTCCGGGACCATCTAAGGGCAGTATGATATCTGTGGGTGGCGAATTATATAAGTTTAGGACGTCCTTAATCAACCGGGAATTCATGAATAATAGTTATTGGTACTGTTTGGGTTTATTAGCGTAATTGCTACAAAAGTTCTGCCTTTCGAATCTTCTATTTATGTTTTTGTGATGAGATTTCTTGGGAATTTATGTAATCTCCGAAAAGTTTGATTGAAGACAATTAAGAATAGTACAATTAATAATATACAAACTAACATAGATCAAGAATAAAGGAACTTTAAATACCGAGATATATGATAAATGTATTAGAAAGAATAAACAAACGATGCAAAAAAATATATAAATAGATATAAGGAATCTTCATAGAACCACATGTATATATGTATGTTCTATGATGACTACGAAGTAAAATCACACGATAAAGAATATTTCAACTCTCTACCACTAGTCCAGATACCCCAATGTTTTTCAACATCTGAAGTACCAGAAGTGTCTGGTTTCCAATCTTCGTCAAAAGCTTCAAAAGCAATAACATTAACACCCCAACCTCTAAGAGCACAAACAGCGTTTGTCCAGAAATGTTCAGCGTTGGAAACACTTGGAGAGGCATTTTCAAAAGCAGTACCTGATGTTGGCCATCCTGTTTCACCAACCCAAAAAGTGATATCTGTTTCACCTTTAGCTGTTTGAATCGTTTGTAAAGCTTGCATAATATCATCAAAGAAAGAATATGAAGCATTATTTGTTGTTTGACCTTGCCAATATGAAAATGCATTAGCGAAAACAATATCCGAAGCAGAAATTGCTACTGATGCAGCACCATCAACGATGATGTTCCATGAATCAACAAACCCGACCTGGATGTCGCTATAACTGTTACCGTCGCTGTCATTTATGTCTTTGATTAATTTTTTGATCTCAGTGATACGATCAGCTAGGTCAGATGCACTCAAATCATCACGATATAAAGCTTCAGAACCAACGGTAATAGCCTCAATGGTACTGGATTTGATACTTGGTAAATAAGCTTGAAGAGCTGCTTTTTCTTCTTCGTAATGAGAATCAGTAGTTGGCCAAACACCTAAGAATAGAGTAAACCCAGCAGCTTCAACTACTGGACCCAAAATCTCCAATGTATTACAATCTGAAGCGGCATACACACGAACTTTAGAAGTATATGAACTCAAAGCTTCCAAATCTGCTTTGTATTCAGCTGCAGTTTTCTATAGAAATGTTAGCAAACACAATATTCAAAAAGAACTAATAATTGTAAACATACACATGCACCACTATTGTCTTTAACACCAAGGTTAACTGCTAACTGAAAAACGTTAGTAAATTTCTAAGGCATATTTTATTTGAGTCCACACCGTTTCTTTTTACGAGTAACACAAAATAAAAGTGAAAAAATAATTATCTAATAAAAAAAACTTACTGAGCCAATAGCTGTAACGGAGGAAATAACATAAGCGAGCGTAGTCAATGATGTAATTAATTTCATATTGTCAAACTTGATATTAACCGTAAAACAAAGAGAAACTGATAATCGTATTTAGGTGAAAAGACAAAACAAACAATAATATTATTCTTTCAAAAAAAGAGGTTTGATCTCGACTGCGTAAACAGTCGGGTAACAGTAATTATTTTTAGATCTCGTCTATTGTAACCTCCCGAATGGAAAGGGAATCTGTACACATTTACAATAGTGTTTCCGAAATGGGCTGGGATATTAATAACAATGTTCACGTGATAAAGTTGTTACAGTAACCTCCGAGAACTAGTTCTTCGGTTCGTATTGCTATATGCGAAACAAGTTTGATGTTTACTGTAAATTGAGAAACTATTTATATAAGTACAAATTCTATGAACACCACAGTTTAGTTAGAGCGATCAGCGCACCGTCCTCAACTCTTGTTCCTTCTGGGATGGTTAATTGACCATCAAACATCTCTTTTGGATCCTCAACACCTTCTAGCGATTTTTTATCATTTGTGAACGAAAACTTAATATCCTGCCATTTACTGATGAACAGAAGTAGGTTCAAGTTCTTAGATCTATCAACACTTATCTCGCTCAACTTATGTTTACCATGATCGAAGTAGTCGCCACTGTTTACCCATATACTTTGAGAGTATCCGTCTGGATACGGTGATTCTGTAAAAATTGTACTAAACTTCTTCGAAATTCTAACAAGATAACCGTACGATAGTTTTGCGCCAACTTTATCTGAATATGCCTCCATTGGGGACACAACTTTTCTTGTTTCAGTATCGATTGTAACTCTCACATTAACAGGAACTTTTTGATTGTCCAATTCTAAATACTTATCTTTACCAATATTGACATATTTAGTGGTTTTCATTGGAACCGATTTTTTCTTTTTATTACCAGGTAATGGCTTGGAAGGCTTCCCCATTTGAACAGTTAATCCTTCGCGGTATTTGGACTCAACCTCTAGATCCATAAACGGTAATGTTGTTAATCTGGGTAGCAGTTTTGCATATTGAAAATTCTTTAAGAGCTTATTTTTAAAGGTTGAGTTTATTAAATACGGTGGAGTTACAAAATATTGTAATATCGACGCAATAATCATCGCCTCTTCTGAAACTTGTGATTCCTTAGATTTGTTTGATTCTTCTATTTCGTCAAATTTAATTTTTTTAGTGCTTGTGCTCAAACTAACTACTGGCTCGTCAACGTTTTCCGTGTCCATGATGATAATCTCATTAACATTGTATATGCTTGCAGCCTTTGAAATTTGATATAATATGCTGGTAGCTTGTTGTAAGTTTTTACCATTGGTTTTAGAGATTAGACTGGTTGAAATACATAATGAATAGTTTGTGAGTATGCTCGGTTTCTGTTTTTTCTGTTCCCCTTCTGAGGTGACACTTTTCCTCTATCCATTTGTTAGAATCTAAATTATATTCAAGCTCGATTCAAAAAATACATACTTTTGGTGGCATATTTGCTAGTATATTTGTTTGGTTTTACTTTACCATTTGTTTTATGAAAATTTGTAACTTTCTCGACCTCATCGCAGATAAAAAAAAAATTCACATGTTATGAGCCCCTTTATATCTCGATACTACAATACTGAATCTGAAGAGAAACTCTCTTGAAAGCATTACAAATCTATTTACCGATTTATATCACCTATTTATGTCAGTCCTGTCAGCGTAAGTTTCACCGAAAGGTTTCATTCGCTTTTTCCACCAAATTTTTCTCCCGCTATGTGTTGTGGGTTGCATTTCAATTGGTCCATTATCATCAGAATCATCAGAGCTATCTTGCTCAGCATCATATAAGCTGATTGAATGATAGTCCTTTCCTGAGACTTTATGTATCCTATACTTTCCACCAAGTTTCAGGTCTTTTGAAACGAGCTCTCTTGTTCTTCCCAATGATTCAATCTCAGCTACTCTTTCGCAGGTTTCTTGAAGGAGTTCATCGAATCCTGGCTGTGAAGCAATCTCATGAAATGCCCTCATCATTGGAACAGAATCTGCTTTCACAAAAGAGTGTTCATCGATGGTAAATATATTGAGATTATCATATGACTGGATATAATCATTTCGAGTCATGATTTGTCTTGCTTTCCACAATGGTACTTCAGGTAATTTATAATCCATCAATTCCTGTTCCTCCAAAGATTTCCCAGATAGTCTGGCCTTGTCCATTTCTACCAAATACTTTACGAGTAACATTGCTGAAGTTGAGAACTTTCCGCTCTCCATAACATCGTCGTCCATTTCCTCCCCTAAAAGTCCACATTGGTTAAGAAACCATGTTTTTTCCCTATCAATAACTTCATGACATGCAGTAATAATATCAATATGCTTTGAAACTTGAGATAAATGTTGGGGTCTCCCACCAATCAAGTCATAAACTTTGTTCAAGGTCTTCAGATCAGCTTTTTCGTTGAAATATCTCTTTCTTGAGAATTTCAAAGAATCTACAGATTCGGCTCTTGTAAAGTCATGAACATTAACAACTTCCAGCCTTGTGCCCAGTTTCTTGAGTCTTTCGTAAAACCAATAATCGTCAGAATTGAAAATCACTGTTACTAATCCAGAGCCACTCAAAGTTTCAGCTTTCTGTTGTAAAAGTTCAACTAACTTGATACCCTCTTCATCATTTCTAATTAGATGTGAATTGTTTATAATTAAAATGAGAGGTGTACCAGTTGTTTGAACTCTTTTCATGGCAACCTCCTCTAATTTGTTAAAAGCTCTCTCGATGTCCAGTAAGGCTGTTGTATCCCTTGGACCCCTTATGCTGAACAGCGAGCCAATATAATCTTCGTGGTACTCAAATTTCAATGCTTGGCCTAATCTGATTCGAAAAATTTCAGGATCCGCATGTGCCTCTAAAATAGTGCAATTAGCAGCTTTTATTTTCTTCATGGCTTCTAGCAATAAT